>JAOYMZ010030015.1:0-33100 GCA_025802335.1 Pinguicula primuliflora | reverse complement strand
CGGAGATCTACCCAAAAATATTTTCCCAATATTTTTGTCACTCCCCCAATTTAGGAACACCCTAAATAACTCTCTCTTTTTTAGAAGAAATCCTTCTTTTCTTCACTCGTTGGTTCTATGTTCTATGTTGTGAGGCTAAATGATGCCTCCTTTTATATACGGATGAAATGAAAGAGGACAAGGCAGCCATGTTTGAAATCTCCCGCAGCCACCGCATGCTGCTTGCAATTGTTGAAAAAGGTTGCCTACTTTTGTTGAAATGAAGCAAAAGTTGAAAAACTTCTTCCCCCACCATGTGGCGGGACCAACACCCTGCTCCTAGGACAGTCGCGCAAGACATGCAGTGTAGTTTCATCACGACCATATAAATAGCGGCTTGCAACTCTGTAATTTTCTGTCGAAAGCTGTTGTAATTCGTCCATAAGATGTCGTGGAGAATGCGCCATAAGAACATCTTCACATTTTCTTGAATCTCAAGAGTCAAGATGCAGGACCATGGTCTGATATCAGGCTGGAAGCCATGGGGCTGGGGATGGCATATAACATGCTCAAGGGCAGAAGTGCAGGAATAAAAACCATTAGGGGAAAAACCCCAAGCTCGTTGGTCCGGACCCACAACGCTCAAAGTAAAACGTCGTTTACTTTAGTTTTTATGATTTTCTTATGGATAAATGTATTGAATTCTGAACATCTACTTTAAAAAGTCTTTAACTCATTGTTAAGCTAGTTGAATTTGATACTTTAATTTCTATGCTACCAGAAAAATTAGACTAGCTTTTGACAGTGATCCTTTGTTAGGGGAATGATCGATGACTTCAAAAGGCAGAAGTCAATATAGCTTGCTGAAATTCTTCCAAATGATAACTATAGTTGAGTTTTTCTAAAAAACAAACAAAAAGATAACTTGAGTTTTGTTCACCTCCAGAATGTTATGGTGTCGGATGGTCTAAATTCTAATCTGGACTGTTGCTTCAAAATTCAACAGTTCAAATCAAATGACTATACATTCACTTAAAAATACTTTTAATCTGAACCGTTAAATTTTGGTACAACGGTAAATATTAGAATTCGAGACAATTCGGTATGATATACTAATTCCCTAGTGGTTGTCATAAGTCACTGTATTCCAAACATTTTATTTAGCTTAAGTCTTGAATCTAAAAAAATATGACATTATATACCTAGATTTTAGAACTTACTCTTTCAGCTGTAAGCGCTTGTCAGTTTCATTCACAAATTTCATCAGCGCACCATGCATGCATGCTGTATTGTCTATATACCACTTCATTCACCATGAAAGAATTGATGTTATAGTATTATTTACCAATGAATAAAGGTAATACTAACAGTAATCTTCCATTGTTGTGCAATACCACACACAATCCAACAACTTCTGCAGCAATCAACATACTAATTCTATAATGATAAGGTAGGGGAACAAATGGTCCGTACACAGCTCCACCATAATCTTACCATTCAGTTCTATGGACAGTTTATTCTTCCTTCTGTAAATTAGCTTTGGTTCCTCTACAGTATGGAGTAAGCTCTAATCACCTCAACAATTGGCGCCCTACACAGCGGACATTTTCCTCCTCCGCCGAGCAATTCATTTGCACATTTGGAGCAAGTGCACATGTGCCCGCATCTGCGTAAGAGAAAATAGAGAGATGTCAGGACAGAAGCCACCGGATGAGGAGAAAGAGATTCACATCATTGTTTACAACACAAGCCGGAAAACTAGTTATTGGAGGTAGAAAGAGTAGACCTGTACAACAAAGCATCAATTTGATTATCACAGCAGACACAGCAGGTTCCCTTCCTAACATGAACCCATTTTGAGCCGTCCTCTGATGTATCCGCGGCCCCTGCGTAGAAATGATTTAGGTAAACAAACAAGTAGGACTAGCAGGAGAGGACGGAGTAATAAAATATTTTCAACCCAAATAAGACAGGCATCAGACATTGCAAAGAGACCTTGACCACCAGTTGAACGGTTCAGGGCGGCTGAAACTTCTTGCCTGACTGAGCGTTGGAGCTCCAGTTGCATGTCCATGCAAGCTTCTAACATCCTCTGCATGTGATTCATACCTTGTTGAAGTTTTGCTACATCCGCTCTCACATCATTAATAACCTCCCACTCCTACATGATTTCGGCAAGAAACATCGTAAACTAAATGCGTAAAAATAAATGGAAAGGCCAATCATATGCCGAAAGATTTTCAACATACGGACGTTCATTCAATATAAATAAAATAAAGTCACGCTGCAGTACTTAACATTTAGTGAACCAAATTCCAAGCTAAAAATCTAGTAATCTAACGTCCAAATAGATATAAAGTGCACACTTACAAGTTCGGAACGATGAACACTGTGACGAGACCAAGCAGCTTGGTGCAGATCATGATGCCAAAGGGGTTGCGGCGGTGGCACTGGAGGAGTTCCTAACACCAGCGAAGGTACTCCAGAAGCATCATGCTGGTCCTCATTCTGCTCGGTATTCTGCTGATCCTGATCCCTCTGAGCTGGAATTGGCATGTTCTGGCGGAGAGTCCAATCAATCGGAGCCCTTCCTCGTCTTTCAGCATATGATTGTATCAACTGATCCAGGCTCTCACGGAAACCACTACGAAGAAGATTGGAAACACTCCTCCTAGTGGACATGATTATATGTAAGATGAAGTCTCAATAGACCCATAAATACTGGAAGTTCAACAAAATGAGACTAGAACCTGCTTAAGAGCTCCCTGAGTTCCATGCTGTACACATTATCATCTTCAGGTGGGTGGAACCTAGTGACTCTCCTTTGTGGAACTGATCGCCGCCTTCTTCGAGGGTCCATGGGGCTTTGAAACCAGTTATCCACAGCTGCTTGTGAATTGCCACCATCTCGAACCCGATGAGCTTGTTGGATATGACCTCGTCCCCCATCATCTGCCATCAATGGTTCTGATGTCCAATCAGGGATCGGGTCATTTGGAGTTGATTGTTGCCTATTTGTTCTCTCAGTTTCGGTAATCTGTTCTGGCCAATGAATTCTTTGATCAGGCTCTACATGTTGATTTGTACTTTGAACAGTCATGCTTCCTTCCCCATCCCCCAAACGATCTAGTAATTGAACAGTGATTTCCTGATTTTCATGTTGCACCTCATGTGAAGCATCTGTATTGCTCTGATCATTTCCGTATTCGTTGCCGTCACTGTAAGATGCGGTCTCAGGGAGACCATTTTCTTGATCATGGAGAATATTCTCTGAACTAAAGTCGAACCCTTCCCTGAACGAGAATTGGCCATGCATCAACTTTTGAACAATTTTCTGAGGAATGATAACACTTACAGATCCAGCCAAAAATAAATGTAAGATATGCCCCACGGAACGAATCATAAGCATATGGACTTTCAAGTAAACATAAAAAAGTATAAGAAAACATAATTTATGTTCTTTCCAATCCAATGAGAAATTTCCTCAATGGAATGATTCCGAACCAAAACTCTCAAGAGAAACTACAAAATATATATTTCATTTCTCAATTCTCAAATAAAAGTCCATGAGTCAGGTCCTTGATTCAGCGAGCAAACAGAGTATGAAAAAAATCAAGATCACAGTTAATATTTCTACCTAATAAAATTCCATCGTAAGCGATGTTATCAAAGAGCACTAACAGGTATTAAAGGAGAAAAATAAATTAGGTGCAGAAATATTTTTATCTGGCTGCAGAAATACCTCAGGCCAGAAACTGTCTGTTGCTGCCTCAACTGATTTAACTCAGTAGCAGCGATTGAGGGTGGTCTTTGTTCCTCTTCAGGCCTCTCATTTCGTAAGAATCTGCCTCTAAGTAGTGACTGAAAATCGAATGTTAGTTAAGAAAATATTCTGAAGCAAAAGCACAACAAAAGTTATTCCAGAAGGAAAAGGAAAGAGATGAAAAAAAGGATATAAACGCGAAAAAAAAAATTAGGGTCATCAGTTTAAAGTTACCTAAGAATCAAAGAAGATAAACGGCCAGTTTAAAGCTGGAAAACTAAGCTTGGAGAAGACTCCAAATGAAACGGGTATAGTGAAGAAAAACTACAAACTAAAAACTAAGAACTGAACACTTTTATGAGAATGGAGATGCATGCAAGTGGATATATATTTACAATTCACATTACCAAAATGGACAGGAAAAATTGCCTTCACAAAAACTCAATAGTCTTCTTCATATATAATAGGAAACAAACAATTTACAAAACATCACAACATATAAATGTTCATTGCAATTGTTGGTGCAGTCTCGGCATAAATTAGTTATCAACAAACAGTGAAGCACTGGGTTCAATGTTGTCAACTGCAGATCTTAAGATTGATTACCCAGATCAGAAACTAACTACTAAATGCGACTCCTTTGGATGATACATCATGCAAGAAGAGAATTAGGGCTCCCCAGTCCCCACATAATAGTGTTACATATTAAAAGATTACCTGAATACGATTACGATGAGCGAAGTCAGAAACTGCACGATGCTCGAGCAGATCCTGTAGTTCATGCTGCCTTTCCCTTTCACCTCTAACAAGCATATCATGCCATGCTTGCCGTCCTCTCAACCTCAGCCTGTCCCTGCGTCCATGCTCTGGCTGAGCTTCAACATGGTCAGTGGCTGCCTCTTCACGAGAACGATCAACTCGAGCAACAGGCTCACTATTTCGGGTTTCCCTGCGTCCACTGCGAGATCCTCTTTGTTGGCTTGTCATTTGCATCCACTCCCTTACAATCCTCACCCTCTCCCGCTCAGTCTCCCCCAGCCATTCACCTCTAGGACTATCATTCCCCTGCATAACATTTGAGGAAGTATCACTAATACCACTCTCCACCCATCCACGAACAATTTGCCTCACCCTTTCCCTTTCAGCTTCAGCAAGATTGGGAGATTGCTCTCGACTAGAGTTTTCATGGTTCCTGCTTCCATTCTGTGCTGCCAACTGACTGTGAGACCAACTAGAGTTGTCAGTAGTTTCAAGCAAACTGCCCTGATTCTCACCTTCCCTGCGTTCGGACATTGTTCCAGATCCACTTGTATTAGAACCCACGCTTCTTTGCTGTCTCAATCTCTCTCTCACCCTCACCCTCTCCCGAACACAATGCTCATCCTCCAATTCCCTCCACATCTGCAGAATTGATGACGCGCGGGTGCTGAGTCTTTCCACATTTCCCTGCCGCCTAGAAGTTGGGGAATGTGACTCCCTCAAGAATGATGAATCAAGCATGGAAACTGTGTGCAAGCCAGCAAGTGCCATCAGCTCTGATTCACGGTTTCTCCTCTCAATTGTAGTGATCATCTCTTGTGCCTGACGAGCAGCCAGCATGCTCAAAATCCTGGAATGCCGCCTACGAGCTGCAGAAGACTCTGCCAGGTCATTTCCATCAAGGTCTGATCTCCGCCGCCTCCGGATCAGCTGTTCTCCATCCTCATCTTCATCCTCGGTAGTACTCGTTCTGGGTGAACTACATGAAGCAAATGACTTGCAATCATCATATTGTCCACACGCCAACACATCATAACCCCTACGAACCTCAGAACTAGCATCCCGTTCTGCAGACTCGGGCTTCTGCTGGGTCTGTTGACTAATATCATCCATGTCTTGGAAACCCTAAGAAACGAAACCTACTACTTCGAACACTAATCTAAGGTCACCACCGACACAAAAGCCAAAATTCCAACTTCAGCCTGGACGGTATGCACAAAACACATTTCCCCCCAAAGTGTTGAAACAATAAGCAATTCCTAAACTAAGAAGCAAGCCACCCCTGGTCAAAAGACCCAATTTTGATGTAAAATCTCAGAGATAATTCCTTCAGAACGTTGGGTGAATACGTCTATATCACCTGATCAAAAACGCTATTACTATCAAACTTTTCAGCAATTGCGAGCCATAAGAGGATAAAATGGCAACAATTGCACCAATAATAAAAACGAGTACGAAAGATTAGACAGGATCTTACGTAAAAAACCACTCTGTGTGCCCGAAGCGGATAATTGATCGGAAACGGGAAAACACACCTGTTCAAATCGTTATGGTAGAACGGGATCTTTGATTTAGGGAAATCTCAAATATTCACAATATCAATTCTTCTACATCCACGGATATAGATCGACTTCATCTTTCGTTTCCCCAGATACTGAATTGACATGGAGATACAGAAAGACGAGAGCAAATGGAAGAAATCAATTATCCATGAAACATTAGGAAACAGATGAGAAGTTACGATACAAAGGAGAAAGGAAAAGAGGAATTAATCCAAACTAGAAAAAAAATAAAGGAAGAAATGACACATTTTTAGCAAATCAAGAATTGGATTAAGAATAAATCAATTGTTCAAAAGAAATGATAATGTACTTTTTTTTAAACCAAACTGCTGCTAGGACAATTAGATGAATTGTTAAAGTATTTGGTCAGGTTTAATCCATAAAATTTTTTAATTGAGTACGGGTTTCCTAAATTAATCGAGAATACAAAACTATCGAATACTGTGGATGAGCGATATTTCATTCATTTAACTACCTAAAAAATGTATTATTTTTTAAACATTAGTAAAAATTCTTATCTTCTTGCTCAAATTTATTATGGTGTTTATTATTATGGTTGATTACTTACATAACCAAACAATTTATAAGGTATGTAAATTCTAAACCGATATAGGGCACCCCTTTTGGGGCACCCCTCCCTTCCCCTCCTTCCCCCTTTATATTGCATTTAGCTTTAGGGTTTATTGCATTTAGCCTAATAATTTATTGCATTTAATCCTAGAATTTATTTCATTTAGTTCTTGGATTTAGGGAATAGGATTTTAGATTTTTAGGACGGCGAAATCGCCGTAATATTAATTCTAAAATTATAAATTTATAAGATTTATACATTTTTACGATTTATACCAATGAACCTATTTTACTAATTTTATTTATTGATAGGGACCACCAATAAAAGGAGGAAAAGGAAGGGAGTGCGCAGGGGGTGCCCAAAAAGGAGTGCCCTATATCGAGGTTCATGTAAATTACTGAAAGTAATAAATTTAATACCTATATTATATTCACTGTTTATATATAATTAATCAAATCAATTAAGGTGTGATTTATATATATTAACGAAGGGACAAGTTCAATACATATATAAATGAACATATAAAAGATAATTTCGGCTACTATCATCGTCCATTACTTGAATTGGTCACATAATAGGAGATCAAAAGTCTCATGTTTTGGTAATGTTCTGGTGACTTCATCGTCAATAATTTCGTTCTACATTTTTCCTTATGTTAAGTAGTCCTTTATCTGGTTAACTCGGATTTCTCATTCAGGTCTCGAACCCGCTAAAAAGTTTTGAAAACTAATGTATCAATCAACACGTATGTTTGTCCATTCATAGATATCCCGACTATCCTAGTCCGAATAAACACAACAGTCGAGCCGTCTAAGACCCAATATCCTATAATAAGTACAACATCTATTGTTCTATTCACGTCTGACGGAAAGAGCACGACTATAAAGTTTGTATCGTACATTGTCCAATTTTTCATTTGCATGCTGAACATGTGGAGACCTGAGAAAAAGGATTCAGTTCTATTCATTTGATTGATGTAGTCCAGAATTCATCAATCCTTCATTTTTAACATAAGCGACACTTAGCCACAACAGTCGTAACCACGATCTATAATATAATTCAACACTTTCAATATTTTGGAGATCTCTCATTATTGCTAATATGCATGTAACCCGACGATCGATATCAAGTATAATATAGCCTACGAGTAAAGCGAGAACCTACATGTGTTTTTATAGGTGGGAACATACATGGTGAACCCAGATACTGCTTTTGGACCTATGGCTAGGGGGTGTTGGGTCGGGCTTCAGCCGGGCCCCCTAGCCCTTTATGCTTAAAACAATAATTTCATATTAAATTGTAGCTCCAAGCCCATTTTAAAATTTCATGCCCATACTAATCGTGGTTAAGTTAAGACTTGTGTCCTTTGTCCTTTCGATTGCGTCTTTTACATCACCTCAACCCTTTCGTCTTCCATCTCTGAGGAAGTTCAAATGGCAAGTACAACCCCTCCTGTTGTCCATGTTACAAACCCTCCACCTCAGGTGGTTGAGGAGACAAATGCCTCTCCTGTTACATTGGCGGTCCCTGATGAGCAGCCTGAGAACATTGAGGTATATTGTTTGGTACAGTCTACAGATCAATTTTTCATCGCTTGATTATCATTATCTTGCATGGTAGAATATTTAGAATGTCTTGTGATATTGACATTACTATGCTGTTGATTTATTTACATTGGAAGCCTTCATTAATCCGATCATTGTGATACTTTTGTCATATGACCAGACCGAACACAAGGAATGACAAGATGCCTTTCACGAGCGACTTGAAGCAACACATGCCGAAATAGCAAAGAATGTTGAAAGAGACAAGCTCTTGAGGAGTGGGTGTACGACTTCGACAATTCAAGGGAGGATTCAACAGACGCAACCCCCTATTCGTTGCCTCCAATGCCTCCAAGTGAGGCTTCTGATAAGACAACCTCAACCATGATTGGGTACTCAGAATATCAGGATGAACCGGATACATTGATTGCTTCAAAGGAGGAGGACATAGATGAAGAAAAGGGAGATGATGATGGTTTCTAAAATCAATGTGTGCCCTTGTTCAGTTATCTTCTATTGTTTTGAAACCATACACGTATATATTTATTGTTTGATTGGTAGTCGATATAAAAACACTAACCCTCGATATGAATTTTATAAACGACCTACATGACAGTTAGGGTCCGAATGAAACCCTTTGTATGATTTTAATATTCTAATTGAATGTGTGTGAAGGGTTGTCTATCAGATCGGGCGATATCGATCCGAGACAAAATTGGTACAGGTACCGACCCACAACCGGTAATGATTTTTAGTACCAGTCCCACTACCAGGCAAACTCGATATTGGTCCTCACCGTTACCTATCTTTCAATATCGGGGAAGAAAAGACCAGTACCCAAACTCTATTTGTACCGAGACCAGGCCCTATCCTGTACAAATAAGGTAATTAGATTTTTTTATATATATTTTTATAACAAAAATATCTCAGTATGAATTGCTCAACTACATGACCCAGTCGGCCAAAAATTCTCCAAGTCCAGGAAATGCTCGAAATAGCTTCTTTAGATTTGGGCGAGCTCCTGTCCGCTCAAACGCTCCTATATCTCCCCTATAATCTGCAGGGATTGGCGCACCATCACCTTCACTGGGGAACTCCACATGCCCGTTGTCATAGACCTCCGATGATAGGTATGTTTGAATGCATAACAGTTAAGGTACATCACCGGGTATGGGCATCTGTATATATGTTTCACATAATCAAATGAAATCAGAAAATTGATCAAACAAAACTGCAAATTTGTAATATGAACCCCGTTCCAATTGCGATGGGGTCGTATATGAGAGTTTCACACATGTAATATGTCATAATGTACAAATTTCATTCAAGATACCTACTGTAAGATTCCGAGATAGGTAATGGCTTGCAATGTGTCCACCAGAGTCATCTCCCACTATCAAGCCCACATTTTACGACATTTTCGTGTCATCCGTAACACCATTCCCCCCTTTCTACGGCATTTCAGCAAGTTCGACTGACGCTTAGAATTCTCTTAAAATTGTTGTTGCTCCTTCCCGCAAAGTGTAATTCGTGTGCGTATTTGAGGCATTCTCGCCGGGTATTTGATCACCAGATATTTAGATGGGATTTTGTGTATGGATGTTTGACGATATCTCCGTCGACATGATGAAGGCGATTCGAGTCGAGGTTTTCTATTGAAGGGTTTCGAGTTCTTCAATTATTCTTAGAAGAGATTTTTCTTGACGGGGATGATAAAGAAAAAAGTCTCCGATGATTGAGTTGATTAGATGGTTTAGTTATTTTATTTTTTGATAAAGGTGATGATTTTACTTAAGAAATTAGGTTGGCGCGTAACACCTACATGGTCTACCCCTGACCCTTCCAATGGAAAGCTTTAGGATAATATATCCCCATCTCCTTCAAACCTCCCTTCGTCAAACTCCTGACAGGGAAAATTCTAGAGGAGGGAAGTGTATGGTGGATTATTTCAACTCTTACAACCACACGATCTAGGATAATTACAATATAATCAAAGACATTGAAAGACCACATGTCTCTATTGGCATCCTTGATTTCTTCTTGTGCATGTCTCATTCTGATCCTGTTGCAGTAATGGGATAATATCTTCTGAGATGTGCTCCTGTATAATGAGATCAAGCTGAGGTTGTTGACTCCCTTTCTTAGCCAAATGATCGGCAACTTTATTCGGTTCTTGGTAGTAGTGGTAAATTCTACAGCTGGAAAATGAGCTTTGCAAGGAGTTTATCTGCTTCAATTTTCGTCTGACCTGCCAGGGGGCGCTGTTAACCTTCAAAAGAATATTCACGAGTAGCATCGAGTCAGTTTCAACTTCTATAGAGGGAAAGAGGTATTGTGAAGCTATTGAAGTCCAGTGAGCAGAGCTTCCGCCTCTGCAGCCAAGATGGGGCAGCACTCAATTTGTACAAAGAAGTTGCTTCCCTTTGAGAGTTCCTGAAAACACCGCCAACTTCGGCTGCGTGTGTAATCACACAACCATCATGATTGAGCTTGATCATTGGTGGGGCTGGAGGGGTCCATTTGAGTGATTGAAGCAGTAACAGCGTCATAACAGGGAGGGAGATGAGTTTCTCCAATAACTATCGATCATGCACCTTCATGGGAAGAAAAAATGTACCAGCATGCATAATGTCATGTATCATATGAATAGAGGCATATATAATAGATATAACATTCAGGCATATAGAAACATAACAAACTTTGCATCTCGTTGTCCAGATTTCCCAACATACGACTAAAGGGATGAGACGTTTGAGGAAGCTCATTGTCTTGAATGATGAACTAGTTAACCAGGCTTCCCGTCTATGTGCAAGTGAGGGAAAGAAACAAGATATCCCCATGATGTTATCAAAGTAGCGCCAAACTGTAGTTACTAATTCTCCCTCCAAAAGCAGATGGTTTATAGTTTCAATATTTCTAGAATTGTTGCAACATGAGCATCTGGACGTTATGAATATGCCTTTCTTACGAACCTGAGAGTCCACTGGTGATATGTGATGTAAGACAAAAATACTCAGTTTCAGAGGGATGTGATGATGCCATATCCACCGGAAGTTAAGCACATACACAGAACGACTTCGGGTTAGATGCCAAGCAGATTTTACCGAGAATTGACCATCATGCTACGACTTCCATATCATCTGATCAGGCTCATTTGAAGAAAATGGAATGATAGATAGCCTTGGGATGAGGTTTGGCTCTATGTAAGACATCAGCCTGTCAGGATCCCAATGACGCTCAATCCAGAAGTCCTTAACAAGCATGGAAGAGGGGATGGAGTGCATCATATCTTGAGGAGTTGATAATTCATGCCAGTCATCAAAAGAAAAATTACAGTCTCCTGAACCTAAAACCAGAAAGTATTCTGTAGCTTGGATCATCGAACTGCTAGAAGACGTTTCCAGCAGGGAGAGTCAGTTGATTTTGGAGTAGTGATTGTTGGATCCTGGCGAGTACAATATTTTTGAAGCATAAATTCTGCACACGGACTCTTTTTTCTGCCTTAATAGCCACCAAAGTTTCATACTAAGAGCCTGGATTACTTCACTTAATCTCTTGCACCCTAGACCACCTTCAGCAACCAGGAGACATATTCTTCCATGACTTCCAGTGCAGTTTTTTTCCTATTTTCATACCAACCCAAGAAAAAGTCAGACATGATTTGTTCCATTCGATCCAGGATATTTTTTGGTGGTGCCAATACCATAAGCATAGGAGGGATGAGAGGTTATAAGATGGTTTAGACCACGGGTCAACACTTCAGCAACTATGCTAAATAATAGTGGAGATAGAGGGTCACATTTGAAGGTCTCCAGATGATTTAAAATACCCTTTAACTTGTCCTTCAGAGAGTAGAGAAAAACTGCAATTTGAGATTAGCCCCATTTAATGTCAATAAGAATCTCACAAAATCCAAAGGCTCTAAGGACCTTGATGAGATAAAATCATGATACTCGATCAAAAGCTTTGTCCATATCAAGTTTCAAGGCCACATTCCCAACTCGACTTGGCTTTGTAGATATTAGAACATTTCCTGTGTCAATAGAATATTGTCTGATATGATCCTGCTTTGTACAAATCCGCTTTGCTGGGGAGAAATAATAGATGGAATAATTTTACCTATGAAGTTGCATAAAAATACTGCTTTCTTCCATGCATCTTTCTAATTGGCGTGGCATAGGTAAAATTTTACTTCATAGGTAAATGGTGCAACCATTTCTTCCATAAATCTGTCCAATTAGTGTTTTTATGCAACTTCATAGGCTCAAAAATCACACAACTACGATCTGACTCCCGTCAAGACTCTTGGCCGCATTTTGGGGACCAATCAAAGTTGGAAACTCAGGAAAAATTTCTAGCAACACATATGCAACATTTAGGGCCTCGAAAAAGATTAGTAACATTTGGAACCAGCGCTTATTGTTACTTGCATTCAAAGGTTCTTGTTCCGACAAATTAGACTTAGAAGCCATGATAATTTTCAATAGAAAAAAATTGCTTTCACAATTGTTGATAAAATACTGTAAATTATCAGAAACGAGAACTTATCGATTTTTCTGTTCAAGCTATGTCATGGACGCACACACTGTCGTGAAAGTGATTTCAGCATGATCATGGTGTGAATCGTCTATATGTTGGTCGCTCTGAAGGTTAACACGACTACCTCCGAACATACGGGCACTCCACGATCGAAAGTTAGAGAAATACGCTGTAAATCCTTGCTCAAAGAGAACAGCCGACAAAAAAAATATTGCATGGATTGCTAATGATCAGGTATGTTTTGGACAGAAATTATCCTGTTCCCACCACTTATTTGCAAGACTGTGGCTTATTTGCATAACACTCAATCTGGGTCGTCAATTTAAATAGATGGCCCAAATCAAAGAGTCAAATGACTCACGTGACTCATATACAGAAAGAGAAAAAATTCTGATGCCCCATGTTCATTCGTCTTCTTCAACAAAGAAATTCTACAACTCCTTCCAAAGATCAAATACAAAGAAAGTAATGGCCTTAATTTCCTTTCGTCCGTGCAACGAATCATTGCAATTTCTCTATGTATGAACGAGGAAGAGGAATACTCATTTAGTTACACTCAAGGCCAAAATTGAAATGTTTATGTGATTTTCATAACTGGCCTCCTTTGAGCAGACATTCCGTCCTCCTGGCAGGGCAGCCACCCTAAATCCGGCCAACCACAAAAAAAACTTTCAAACCACCTCAACAGGCACCTCACCGGCACCGGAGAGCCATCTCTTCGGCTTGAATTCGAGGCAATCCTCGCCCCACACCGACTTCATCCTCCGCACTTAGTAGATCGAATACGTGACGGAGGATCCTGCTGGAACAAACGTCCCGTCCGGCAAGACATCGTCGGCGAGTGCGTGCTTCGAATCCTCCGAGACGGAAGGGTACAATCTCAAAGTCTCTGACAACACGTCTTTCACTTCGTCGAACATCAGGTAAATTGATTTTGGAAGGAGTTTCGATTTTATTTGTTGAAGAAGACGAATGAACATGAGGCGTCATGTTTTTTTCTATTTCTATTAGTCACGTGAGTCATATAAGTGACTCTTTAATCTGGGTCGTCGATTTTTATAGTCATATAAGTGACTCTTTAATATGGGCCGTCGATTTAAAAATCGACGACCCAAATTAAATGCCTTGCAACTAAGCAATGGTGGGCACGGGAACATTTATGATGTTTGGGAATCCTAGAAAAGACCATGTTTATAGATGAAATTTCAAAAGTTTATCTCTCACTATAACACGAGCTATAATGGTCTTGAATGTTTCGAAAATGCATAGATAGGTTTATCCCACGTTTTGAAAATGTGTATACATGTTTATCCATGATGATTATAATTTTTCTACTGGCCAAAATAATAATAGTGTGCCTCAGAGGGGAAGCGGTTTGGCCCAACCACACACACGTTGGTGACCGACCAGACCCGACCGGGCCGGATGGGCGCACATGTGGACAAGACTAGACCAGGCCAGGCAAGTACAACAGTGACGGCATGCGCGCGTGGGCGTAGCATATTCTCCACTCAAACACAACAGAGCTCATAGAGTACAAAAATATTTATACCCTCCAATTTTCACTTCCGCTTCCTGTAGGACAAAGAAACATTTCTCTCTTCATGCCTTTTCCAAGGCATAATCCTGCATCCTAGATGGGGTATTAATCACTGAGGTCATCCACTCCTATAAAGGAACTAAAAACCCTTGTTTCTTTTCAAGCCCTAATTCAGGAAGCCTTTTGACTCAGTGGAATAATCATCATTCTAATTACAAATCATACGTATTTCAGCTCGTTAATAAGTTGTACAAACCTAAGAAATTGTTAACAAATCGTTGTTATAACCCAAATGTGCACGAGAAAAATTACATAGTACTGTTCTAATCCAGTTGTCAGCGGTAGGTAACTACTCTTTTCATCCCCAGAAACACAAGTAATATAGAACTTCAGGGTTGCCTAGATGTGTCTCCAGAAGCCTAAGCTTGATACGATCGTTCACTAACAGCAGACAAATAAGAGAAATGAAACGGCTCTTACCTTACATGACAATCAATGGTTAATAAAAAACAAATCAAACTAAACATACCCAGTAAATCTGCCCTTAGACAGGGTTTGGGTAGGGTAGGATGTACGCAATTATATCCTCTTCCTCAACAGGGTGGAAATCAATGGTCAATAAAACTGATTGAATATTCTACCCTTGAAGAACACCAACAAGTATTAAAGACAGCTCCAAAACTCGCAATTCGACAGAATGATGCCTCTATTTTCTTAAGTTACCAGAACAATTAATAAATGTCATCACTCATCCATTTGAGTACATCATCATGTAACACGAGAACAAAAAAAAGGTTTCGAGTACATAGAGTGTATCGTTTGATTTCATAAATATTTTGTTTACCTATGATTTTTTTGAAATTTATCTCGGCTAGTTGGTCCAGATCTTGAAACATAATGAAGCAGTGTAGGAAATTTGTACAGCATGATGCCTTTTATCTGTGCAAAGCAATCCCTGCTGCAGGCATATTTGAAGCAAATGATAATGGCCAATTGTGCTATCAGAAGTCATTCCCAGGATAGATCCTCAAACATTTTTAGGGGGGGTGGTAAAACGATTTCCATCAATGAGCATAGCTTACTATCCAGCAGAATAAACCGCAATCCATATCTCAATAGCTATCCTCGGTATTGTGCTGTTGCATATTCCCGACGACAAATGGACGAAAGGATCCAATGAAAAACCTCAAAGGAGACGTACTCTTCACCAATTTGTTGATCAGCTTCAAACCAAGCTCAATGGCAAAAGAAAGATGTATGTATCCTGTGCCAATCCACCAGTTTCTTCATATATTAATCAAATGATACAATTAGCTGATCAACTGCAGCCGGACATTCCCTGCTTCAAATTGACCAATCAACAATCTCATGCAGATATGAAGTCAACATTACAAAAGGATGCAGATTATGCTGGGATTTCTGACTCTACATAACTGCAACCAGGTATTTTTCTCAGGCCTCTCTCAGTCATTCTATCTCTCAAATTACACACCTTCAACCATCTCTCTTCTTCAGCATAAATATTTGATAAAAGTACATAGTTTCCAGCACAATTAGGTTCAAGCTCAAAAAGTCTACCCGCTACCACCTCAGCCAAGTTAGTATCACAGTGTAACTTGCATGCCACAAGAAGAGCACCCAACGCACCCACATGTGAATCCACAGAGGTCAACTTTATTAACTCGTATGCTGTGTTTAGCTTTCCGGATTTAGCAAGAATATTAACCATACAAGCATAATGATCGGAAGACGGACTAATCGAATACGTATGAATCATTAAGTCAATCAAATGGCAACCATCGTCAATCAAACCGGTATCACTACATGCTTTTAGAACAACTGTGAATGCTACTGCATCAGGCCTTAACCCTTCATCGATCATTTTGTAAAACAGAAGAACTGCATCAGCACCACGCCCGTGAAGGCATAACCCCTGCATCATTGAGGAATATGAAAACAGATCACGCTTAGTCATATTCTCAAATAGCAACTTTGCTCGTTCCATATTGCCACACTTAGCATTCATATCAACCAGAGCCGCCTCAACATGAGCACGTTTCAAGTCAAATGTCCCATCACGTATATATGATTCAATCCAATCTGCTAGCCCCAAGGAACCCAATTGAGAACAAGCAGACATCAAGCTTACCATAACAAATTCATCAGGCTTCACATTTCCGTTGCACATTTCAGAAAAAGCTTTAATAGCCTCATCAGGTTTTCCATTCTGTACATACCCAGATATCAAGGCTGACCAAGAAATCAAATCCTTCCGAGGTAACTCGTCAAAAAAGGATCTTGACGCTATCATATCTCCATTTTTGGCATACCCATCAAGCATCGTGGTAAAAGAAACCTCATTTCTCGTTGGCATCGCATCAAACAATATCTTTGCATTCTTTATATCACCCAATTTCACAAGTCCCTTAAGCATTGCATTCCACGTAGCCTGATTCCTTTTAGGCATTTCAGCAAAAAGGCATCTCGCAGCAGCTATATCACCAAAATTCAAATAACCATCCATCATAGCCGTCCAAGATACTTCATTTGGCTCAGGCATTGCATCAAACACCTTGCGCGCACAATCAATCTCCCCACACTTCCCATAAAAATCAATCAAACTAGATCCTACAAACACATTCCCCTCAAACCCAGACCTCAAGGCCGCTCCATGAACAATCCTTCCCTCCACCAAGGCCAGAACATTACTACAAGCTTTGATGAAAGAAGGAAAGGTATACTCATCAGGATCCACATGAAACCACCGTCTCATTCTACTGAAAAACGAGAAACACTCATCGAGAGAAGAATTCTCGCAATGTGCTTTCATCATAATATTCCAAAGGTGACTATTTGGGTAGCTGACCGAGTTGAAAATCCTGGTGGGGTATGACAGATTGGCGTGAAGAATCTCAACGCACAATATAAGGAACTTTCCAATCATGAACTGATCTTCCTCATAGCCTCTGTGGATTATATGGGCATGGGCTTGTTCAAAGTCTCTGCGAGTTCTGCAAGCTTTCAGGACGGGTATAATTGCAGGATATGAAACTAAAGAGGAAGATGCTTGCAAAACTTCCAAGTTTCTTCCAAGTAAAGTCATGCTCCTATCCTGACACCACAACTGAAAATGCTGACCATCAAACCATCATTTTGTGCAACCACGCCAGGTGATTCCTCGGGCTGAGATTATCGTCGCCAACGTTCTAAAATCAAAAGATGAGTTGATAATTACGAGTAGAGATATAAAAAATTGTGAAATTTGACCTAGGTCATATATTATATCGGTTCGTGATTCATAAAATAAATGAATGCTACATCTACCTTCGACTTTGACACACTTCATAAACTCCTTGACAACCTTCACAACCACATACACAACCACACTCATTTTTTAATGTATGTTTGTGATGTTGCCACAAAAGGAAGTTTATAAAAGTATATTAAAGTTGAGGGTACAAATATGATTATTGTATAAAATATTTATCTCCAAAAATATTGACACAGGCAATTGTCATGTGAACAGTCATTTTTGGGCAATTTTTTTCTACCGGTGTATTCCTATCTTTTATTATTCAGCATATAACTCTCACCCAAAAATAAGTGGTATTAATTCGCGCCGGTCTATGGGAGAGCGGTACTAATCCGCAATGGTCTATGGGAGAATGGTACTACATATGATGCTTAATTTTCGTGATTAGTGGACACCGGTCTTTCGTAGATCGATGGATACAGCACCGGGCTTAGGAAAACCGGTGTTATTTGCTCGTTCTACCGGTTCTGTAAAACTCGGTAGAAAATGCACTCCTTCTAGAGAGCGGTGCATGGCCTATATAAATATTTTTTTTACAAATATATATAATTTTATTAAATACAAGTTTATGTAATAAATAAATTTTATTAATCCTAATACACTAATACATGGAATCACAAATACATCAAAATGAGGGTCTTTAAATCCACCAACCAGCACATCTTTTATAAAATTATAAAATTTTCGTTATATATATTTAACACAATATATTAACGGGTAATTAAAAAAATTCTTTCTCGACTATTACTTTTCTATTTTCCAAAATATTTAGCACTATATATATATATATATATATATAAAATCAGACTCCTATACACAACTCATTTGTGCACAACCCATACATACCACTACCCATTGTTAAAATTGGTTTCACATATATGTATAAATGGAGGCCACTATATGACCAAATAATTTTACACATTTTTATACATACATTTGTAATTCCGGCAATTGTCACCGGCTACAATTAAAATTGAACACACTAATAGAAAGAATATACATAGGAGGTCAAAAAACGAATGGTTCGATGTGGTTCTAGCAATTTCGCCGCTGGAAATTTCTAAATCCTAATTGAGGACTAATTAAACCAATGAAAAAGATCTAACGAAATTTACGACGAACAAGGTGCTAAAATCACGTCAGACCATGGTTTTTTTTATCTCAAGTGTATAGACTTTCTGTCAGTGTGGCCAATTTCAACTGCAGGCGGTAGCAACGACCAAAATTACAATGATATGTATAAATAGGTGTAAAATTGCGTAACTATATAGACAAGAATTTTCATAAATACAGCCTTATATATACAGCTAAAAGTACAACCCATACTTGCCACCATGTGTCATCAAAATTGATTGCACCATTGGAAAGGCTATGTATAGGAGATCAAAAGTTCCATGTTCCGATGCGGTTTCGGCGACTTCATCATCGGAAATTTCTAAAACCCTTTTCCATTGGGTTATGTAGTCTTTACTAGTATTTTAGAAATTCTCGACGACGGTCATCGGGACCGCACCAAAACATGAGGCTTTCGATCTCTCACGCATGAATTTTTCAATAGTGCAATCAATTTTAACGATGGGTGATAGCAAGTATGGGTTGTACTTTTGGATCTACATATATGGTTGTACACCCCAACATTAATCACTATATAGATTACCCTATATATATAACAATGTGTATAAATATGTGTAGTTAAACCAGCTAGTACACATTAAATCTCGGCCAACGATATGATGAGATCTAATGGCTGATATTACTTGATTAATTTAAATAAAAAATACATCATAAACATAGGCCAGAGAGTGCAGTCTTCCATGAACCTCGTCGACGACATTCTACTTCATCCCGTCGACAAGAACTCCATAACTTAATCTCACCGGTTGTATTCTTCTTCTTCCAGCCTGGCAACTCAGCAACCCGGCCGTGGAGTGCAGTCTTCCAGTCGGGTGGCCTCAAGCCTCGATGGTAGAGCGCAGTATTCCAGTTCGGCAGAGGAACTCGACGACGGTATTCTTCTTCATCTTGCCAATGAGGAATCCATAACTCTACACGAAAACACACTTCACAGCACAAAGCATCAAATTTAGTAAAATATACGTAAAGTAAGAGTGTGATGTGGAGGAACATGGGTGTATAAAGATTCACTGTGAAAGGGTTTTCAACTTCAGGATTTTAGTGGGTATCGATTTGTTAGATATATAGCTGTAACAACAGCCTCGGTACAAAAGTGAGTAGGGACACCCTATTCAAGCATAAGAGATCGGGTATTCTCTGACAAGAAACGATTCTTGCATTCATAAACGTAATTCTACTCAGGGATATGTGGACAAGTAGATTCGTGAATCAGACCATATGTAGATAAAAAAACTCAGCCATAGGGCAATTAAAATACTCTCTCCCCCCGCTCATTATCAGACCTCAGCAAAAGAATAGTGCTCTCAAACTGTGTACGAATCATATGATCAAAAAATTGAAACTTTTCAAAAACATCGAACTTTTGTTTCTGAAAATACACCTAACTCATCTTAGTGCAGTCATCGATAAATAAGATAAAATATCGAAAATTATTTCCCCCAACGGCAGGAGCTGACTCCCAAACATCAGAATGTATAAGTGAAAAGGTTTAGAGGAACGAGTAGTACTTTGTAGAAAAGATGTCATGTGAGTTTTAGCCAAAGAACACGTATCACAGTTTAGATGAACATGAGAAAGTTAGGAAATAATGTGCGGAGGTAGTTATCAGAAAGATGACCTAGACGACAATGCCAAAGCTATCCCGTATGAGCGGTGGAGCTCTAAATAGTGAGGGTACGGCTAGTAGGGGTGACCTCATCGACATAGTACAATCTAGCCCGCTCTGTGGCACGACCAGATATCCTGGATAACACAAAAGGATGGACTCATATTCAATTTGCAGTTCAACTCTTTAGTAACATGGCTAATAGAAAGTAACTTATGCGAGAGGAAAAGACAAATAAACAATTAGATAACCGCATAGTCGGAGTGATCTCAATTATCCTGGCACCCATAACTAAAAAAAGAGCTCCATTAGCCGTTTGAATACTATGTTTACAAGGGACATGTTTATTAATTAAATTTGCAATCTTATAAGTAACCGTATCTGTGGTACCACAATTAAATATCCAACCTTTTTTCGAATCCATACTCTAAGAGCAAGAATTAATTTTAACAATATCTTCAAAATTTTCAAAACACCGTTCTCAAAAATACTAGCACCATAAATAGGAGAGGGACAAGAGGAGCCTAACCTGCAGTTTTCCGGAAAATTCTTCACAACATCTCGAGAAGTGCCTATACATTTTCGAGTAATGATATGCGGCACCCCCTTGGGGGTGCCCTCTGCGCACCCCCTCCAAAACGGTCCTTTTTTGTGGTATAAATTGTAAAAATGTCTGAATCTTACAAATTTATAATTTTAGAATTAAGCCGCGGAAAAAATCTAAAACCCAATCCCCTAAACCCAAGAATTAAACCCAATAAACCCTAGGGCTAAACCCAATAAATCCTAGGACTAAACCCAATAAACCCTAGAGCTAAAGGCCAAAAAAAGACCGAAAACAGAGGGGTTGCACGGGGTGGTCCAAAAAGAGGATCATTTTCGTACATTTTCCTCCTTTTTCGTATTCTAATCTACTTCACGAAATTCTCCTTGCATTGATGAGAGGTATCCACCATAAATAGTAGGTGGCTCGTTTGTGGATTTTCATCAATAATAAAAGATCTTGTTGGTGGATTTTCATTTACAAATCGTTTTTTTTTACATATTGACACTAGTTTTCCTTTCTCTATTCCGTGCTCCAATTTCTTTCATCTTGCGCTTCAATTTTTCTTCAGTCTTCCTCCATTTCTCTTGGGTTTGGGCTCCTGAATCTTTGCTATCATAGGATGCAACATGACAGTAATCTTCCCCAGTCACCAACTCCTTTGACGACGTCATGTTCATGCTCACCACACCAAAATCACTCTTAACACCAAAATCACTCTTTAATTATTTTGTTTTGAAGCCATCGCGATCTCTTCCCTGCTTTCCCCCATCTCTGTTATTCTGGGATTTGATGAGACTATCTTCTCATTCACGCTTTTTCTTCCAACCACAGTCGTTCGTGCGGTGGTTAGGCTCTTGCCACCCAACTCCGATGGTGATAGGCGTGTTGTCCGTCTGAGAACTGAGCTTCTTCAAGGTCTCAACTAATTGATGATCGATATTTTTTTGCTGTTTTTATGAGCGCCACATAATCTGTCATCGTCAGATATTTACCGAAAAAGACCAAAGGATGAATGATGATGCAAGATTAACTTGCTCTGATACCAGATAGAATAGAATTCTCTTGTATTAGAAATATGATAAACCATAAGGAAATATGAGAACAATAACAAGGCATAAGGTTTTATTCATTACAAATGATAAAATATATAGACACTCGACCTCTTTTTTCACTTTGGTAAGAAAGTCTACACAATCCCTTTATTCAAAGAATCCTTAACTATCTAGAGATGGTCATCAATTCTTGACTTTTCAATGAAATGCATTTAGGATTTTAGAAATTTTAACGGATGAGGTCGTCGTGACCACATCAGAACATGATGTTTTTTATTTCCTACACATGAGCTTCCAATCGCATAACCAATTTTGACAACGAGTGACGGCATGAATGGATTTTGAACAGATTGTGCACCTAAAAAATGTGCATAGGGGTTAGATCCTTTAAAGATAAACATATATAGAGCAAACTTTATATGGCTCGTGCCTAGCTTTTTAATAGCATCGTCCACGGTCGAAAAGGGACCATACATATAGAAAGTCTATATAAGAGACCAAAGTCTTTATATTTCGATTGGATTTTGATAGTTTCAAGGCCGACAATTTTGTTGCACCTTTTTATTAGGGTTGAGTAGTCATTTATAAGTTTTTAAAAATTTCCGATGACAAAGTCGTCGATACATAAATATTGATTTTTTTCTCCTATTATAGGCTATTTGATAATTTGACCAATCAGACAACGAACAACGATGCACAAGAATTGAATACGAATTCAACACAAAATAATTAGCCCTCAATATATAATATATGAGTAATGCTAAACTTACATAATTTTTTCATACATAGTTATGTATGACTAATTGAATGTTGACACATGGTATAATTTGAGACTCAATCACACACAAAATCAATGTTTTAAATCTAAAGGCCCAATTATAATAACAAGTGTTAACATGGCATTGGTTATACATAATTATATATAAAAAAATTATGTATATATATACACTCTACCTTTAAATAAAACAAAAATACTACGTGTACAAAATTAATTCCACGGCACAAAACAATGCCGTTTTGTGTCGTAAAGTATTTTTTATAAACAAACGAGCTGTGATTAATTTTAGAAAAAAATTTCGCTTCAAAATCATATAATCAGATTAAAATGTCATATGTTAAGACTTGTGTTGCTGTTCTTAGAATTGAAATCGGACTATCCATATTAATCGAACATTTTCGCGAATCTTCGAGTTGACGCAGTTCATCATTTTAACTTGATTAATCTGAATCGCTTAATTTCAATCATACAGAAAGAATTAGAAATTTGGACATAAGATATTTTAATCTAGTTATATAATCGAAAACTTTTGTTAATTTTATACGTCATATTTCTGTAAATTAAATTGTGATCCTGATGAATTGATGATGGAATTGGAAGAAACGCTACTACTCATTTTCCCCTTACTACCCAGCCACCAAATCATTCAAAACCGCGAAAAAAATCATCTGATGGCCTCTGTCAGCTCTACTTCCATCCCTCTCCGTCACAGAAACCCTATTCCGGCAATCGGTATCTCAAAGTCTCGGAACATCCTCGTTCTATCGAACTTTTCCTCGTCATCGGATAATGGATCCAAATCCTCCCTCCGTGTTTATGCGGATTCCGCTCACAAAGCACGGTTTGTGGCAAGGAGAACTGATTCACTGTCCGTCGAACAGCTCAAACGTCCACTGGGTAATAAACTTGTTTTGGCGTATAATATGTGGATAGTGCTAGTATTTTGATCTGTATTTATGCGAAGTTACGCGTTGAATCGCGTTTCTGTCTGTTCGAATCTACTGTGTAGTTGAGTACATGAGCTTGCCTGCGAGTCAGTACTCGGTGCTGGATGCTGAGAGGATAGAGCGAGTGGATGATAGCACCTTTAGGTGTTACGTTTATAAGTTCAAATTCTTTGCATTCGAGGTTTGCCCTGTTCTGCTGGTGAGAGTGGAGGAGCAGCCTAACGGGTGCTGCATTAAGCTCTTGTCCTGTAAGGTGGTGATATGGTTTATGTTATTTTTCCTTTCCGTTCTCTGTGCAAATAAATCTTTGATGATTCTTAACCTTGACATGGTAATTGCAGCTCGAGGGCTCACCAATTGTGGTTGCACAAAATGACAAGTTTAATGGTCAGCATCCTATCTTTTGCTTTCAGAACATGACCATTTTGCAAGCTCCCTCATCCGTGCTTTTATGGAATGGCTTTTAATGTTTAACCCAAATGTTTACGAAATGCCATTTTTCTGTGAGATTTCCAGTATCTTGATCTCTCTTTATAGTCTGTGCATCTAGAAGGTAGATCCACTTTAAATGGCGAAAATGTAGTATGCATAATATTAAAGATGGGTATGTGTTCAAGGCAAGTGGGAGTAAAAGACTGCATATGCTTATGCTTTGTAAAAGAGGGTTGGCCTAGTGGTTATTGGAGTGACACTTACAGGTTATAGGTTCAAATCACCTAAAATCAAGTACTATGAATTATAAAAGCAAATAAAATTTTATTCATTTTGGCCTGCTTAGCAAGTGATTATATCACTTTACCTAAGCAAGCTATGGGCTTGGTTTTGATGAACTAAAATCTCACCCAATGCTATCCAAACTGTTTTAAGGTACACTTTGTTAAGACCTAAGCATAATGAGAAGTAAAACAACA
This sequence comes from Pinguicula primuliflora, assembly GCA_025802335.1. Lineage (NCBI taxonomy): Eukaryota > Viridiplantae > Streptophyta > Magnoliopsida > Lamiales > Lentibulariaceae > Pinguicula > Pinguicula primuliflora. Next base: position 8,555 of record JAOYMZ010030015.1, on the reverse strand, counting down.
GGCTAAAAGTTTCCCTTGGAACCAGGTGTAATCTTGTTTCTTAACAGTGGATTTATTACAATCGTGAAATGTATGAAAAATAGGAAAAAAACAACAGATGTCAGATGCCATGCTTTGAGCTACTACTTTTCGTCCCTGATCAAATACGTGAGAGTCACTAGCCTAATCAAATCACCTGTTCGGAATTTGCCATGTTTAATGGCATTGCTCATGTTCTATGACTTCATTCTGTTTGCGGTTTAACTCCCAGTGTCTTTTTCTTATTAATAGGAGATATTTCATTTATCCCAGTTTAGATTCTTTTGTTTCTGAGCATTACCGCATACCTCTTTTCAGGATTCCTTTGACATTGATTTGGTATGGGAATGCAGCTTCTATGGAGAATAAGATATCATGTGAGAAGACAACAGGAGATTCACCATTTCAGACCTTGACTTCAGATGCAGTCATTGAGGTTATGATTCATTGATATGCCTCTATTTGGCCTAGAAATAATTGTGTAGCAACTCATGATACTCGCGCATCATTATGATCTCATGGCAGGTCAGCATTGAGATTCCTTTTGCATTTCGTGCAATTCCTGCTAAAATGATTGAATCAACGGGCTCCAAAGTGCTAGTAGAAATTCTTAAGGTCATGCTACCACGATTTATGTCTCAGGTTTGTTGATGGGACTACTGTTTTGAATTGCTTTTCACATTGTTGTGCCGATCCATTTATTAAATCTTGGATGTTATCGGAGTTGATTGATTGCAGTTTTTGCAATATAAAAAAGTAGTCACATTCTTTTAACACCCAACAAACTTCTGGCCCAATAGTGTTTTGAGTGCATAAAATGCCTAACTTCATATATCCTCCTGCTTCTGCATCTGAAGTAATATATCAAAATTCAATTCGTTATTATGAATTTTTTTGTTGACGAATTGTTAAATATTTACGTAGTGTCCAATTTATTGCGCCAGGACTGATGGAGTTGCAGCTTTGATGGGTTGAGAATTTCAAAATCTTTTTTTATCTTAATGATTCTTTTACAAACGAGAAATGCTAGGTGTATAAACTTTTTTTTGTACAAAATTTGTACAAACTAACACCAACCATTGGATTAAATCTAATATCCTTTAGATCATATTTTATGAATTGTCCCGCAACTATCCAATGAGTGTTAGTTGTTTGTACAAATTTTTTTTTTATACAAAATTTGTACAACTAACATTTTTCTTTACAAACCTTTAATGCCTTTAGAAACTATAGTTCCGTGCCCTTGACCTGTGGGAGACAAAGTAATCATGGCATGGTGTGAACCGAACTTGTGTCATTCATGTTGTATTGATGACATTGCCAATGTGTAGAGGTCTATGCAATTTTATTCAACTCTAGAACTAGTTCATGTTTTTAGGTTCATAATTTGTTTTTATTTTTCTCGCGACATTAAAGGCATAGTTACATAGTAGTATCTCATTTCTGTATGTAAGTTCATTCTCTATTTAAAATTTCTGCTTTCTTCCGAGTTTGTTTCAAATATATCTTGTTGAACTTGGTTCTGGCGTTTCAGCCTCTTTAAAATGTTCCCAATCCTTGCTCATTTCTGATGTTTTTTCTTTGCAGTTAGTGAAGGATTATGAAGCCTGGGCTTCTGGAGACACATCTAGGCAACCCCTGGGGACAGGTCAGATCTAAAATGGTGTTTTTCATCTACCCTGTGCTTCTATGGTACTTGTGTTTCTTTATGCAAATGTAAATTATTCAGTTTAAGGGGGTGAACCGAGAGCTTACATAATCGGTAACTCGGTATCATATACTAGTTTATATTCCGTATCTTAAGCCTTTAGTTTTCATTTTAACATTCATTATATCATGAGTTTGATTTAAGAAGAACTAACATAATTTAATATTGATTACACACTATGAATATTGGAATTTGCCATCTATTTTATCGTTAATATAGATGGATATAAGACACGGGTCGAAGCTAGCTTCTTTACAAGATAATTCTCACACACACACTTCACAGACACCTAGAGGAATTGGGGCGATTATGGATGACGGCGATTTAAAAAAAAAAAAAAAGATAAATGGGTGTCCCACTCTTTTCCAGTTTTTGATAGTGCACTCCCACAAAATTGAAAGCTTGTGATTGTTACGAAACCAAACGTTCTACTCATTGATCACCTGGTCATAATTCCCAGGAAGCGCACGCTCCAAATATAAATGACATGTACAGGCAAGTTGACTACATTATAGAATCATCTAGTGATGCAAGAGAGTGATGAAAAATTGAAACAAAAAAACATGCTTATAAAATCTTAAATTACCTCTTTCTTCTTAAAAACCTTCCTTCTATTCAACGGACCAATATCGGCATCTTCTTCAACTTCCTCTTCCATATTCAATAATGTTATACCCCACCCCCTCATCCCACTTCTAATACACCTCCCATATGTGGCACTTACATGGCGTTATTTATTATTATTTTTTGTTTCGTAAAACAAAAACCAAAAATCTGCTTTAGCTCAAATCAAAATAATCCCGCTTCTCCAAATCGTCCCCCCGTCCGCCGCAACAAATCTGGGCGTACACAGAAAGACCACTTTGAAAGATTTTATTGCACAATATGTCAATGCCTTCCCAAGGAGGGTCCAACAAGAAATAGAGGAGGATGCTAATAGTTTCAATAAATCATATACACCTATTTTATCATATGGGTTTGAGAAACAGTTTTTAGATGAATATACGAATAACAAGTTCTTAGAGTTTCGAAATGAAATTACGGGTGACATGCTATATTGTAAAACATTTGTTAAGGAAGATGATGCAACTTTGTTATGGAAGGTAAGAGAAGACATTGAAGTTGGGGATGATGGTCATAAATGGCTCAAGGAAATGCACTATGATGTTCAATACAATAAAGTGTCGGGAGAGACCCGATGTACTTGTCGGAGGTTCGAGTTTAGGGGTATCATTTGTAGGCATATTATTCCAATATGGATTGAATTGAGGGTTGACCGTGTGCCAGATACCTACATCCTACATAGATGGAAAAAAATATAATTAGGAGACATACAAAAGTAAAATTGCATTACGGGAAGGACTAAAAGCCCGAATGGCAACAATATGATAGAATGATGGAACAAGTCAATAAGATTGTCGAGAAAGGAATGATGTCTGATTATGATTGTGAGAAGGTATTGACTATGTTCGAAGCAGATAAAAAGGAGATGGGAATATTGGATGAGGAGCAAAATAATTCACCAAAGGATATAAATCGTGCATCAACCCATGTTGGTGATCCAATTAAACCCGTTCGAAAGGGAAAACAGCCCGCAAGTAGATTGAAATCAATTGGTGAGAAGATAAAGAAGAAGGCAAAGGGGATAGCAAAGTCAAAAGCAACAAAAGCAAAAGGGAAATTAAATGCACGCGCACATCTATGGTATGTAAATAATTTTTCATTTATAATGTTTTATATTATATTAATAACATATTTTGCATTAAAGGTCCCTAATACTGAGCATGAAAGTCAAAATTTGGCCTTATTCACCCAAGAAAGTGTCGACCTTGATGTGAGTTTCTTTATGGATATGTTTTATATATTGCTATGTCTCAAATATTGTATTTTAACTTTGTTGTCTTTTTTTTAGTCACAAGCAGCACAACAAATCTGCTCAAATACTTTTATCGATCTCAATTTGGCTACTGTGAGTTTCTTTAAACGCATTTGTGTTGATTACATTTGTTAATGATTCATTGTTAAAATGTGTGTTATAATGCAGTGGTGGAATGACGAATGATGACATACGCTTCCTTATTGTAGTATAATGCAGTGGTGGCATTTTTTATTCTAGGATTCAATAGCAATGTTCAGTTCAAATTTCTGTTCAAAGAGGTTCTGTTCAGTGCAAATGTTTCGTTTAGTTCAATGTTCAGTTCAGTTCAAATGTTCCGTATTTGAAAAATGTTCAGTTCAGTCCAAATTTTAAGTATTTGAAAAATGTTCAGCCCAAATGTTCAGTATTTGAAAAATGTTCAGTTCAAATGTTAAGAGCAGTTCGAAAAAGCAGAACATGTTCCTTCATATTCTGTTCTGTATGTGGAACTCATAATCTGTTCTGTATGCAGAACATGGTTTAAGAGGTTCTGTTCCTTCATGTGAAAAAATGTTCAGTTGGAAAAATAACAAGGATATGAAGGTTCAAAAATTCTTCATGTGTTGTTTTTGTGCAGATTCACAATCCTTCACTTCATGTGAAAATATGTTCAGTTGGAAAAATAAGAAGGATATGAAGGTTCAAAAATTCTTCATGTGCTGTTTTTGTGCCGATTCAAAATCCTTCACTTCATGTGAAAAACTGTTCAGTTGAAAAAATAACAAGGATATGAAGTGTTCAGTTGGAAAAATAACATGGATATTATCGGTTCAAAAATTTTGTTTAAAAAAAATGTTCAGTTCGGCCACTTTTTTTTTTTTGAAAAAAACGTGGCTGCCATGTGGATGCCACCTAGTTGGAGGTGGGCTGGAGGTGGGTTGAAGGGGGGTGGGGTATATCGGAACTGGGTCGACAGGCGGAGAAACCAAAAGCTGGTCCGCAAATACATTACCAGACGTATATTTAATTTTCTATACATAATTAAATATATGTAGTAAAACAACATCGTTTTGTTTAAAAAATATATATTTTATGATATAAAATGACATCGTTTTATGAATGTATAAAAAAAAAATTAAGTACACTTATCATTTCACGTCTGCAAAGGCATACCACAACTTGTATCGGCTCGATTTGATGGAGGAAGAGGCAATTTTTTTGTCATCAAGTCTTCTCCCTTTTTTGAATTTGTCAATGTCCGTACTTGAAAAGACCGAGAGTTGTGCCAGGACTTTCCAAGACCGAGATTGTTAAATCCCAGTCTTTCAAAGCCCGAGCATAATTAAGAATCTTAATTACAGTAATTAGTTCCTCCTATCCTTTGTCAGACGGGGTTTGGCTTTCTCAAAATACAGAGATCCGGTTCATCCTTAAGCCTTGCATTTTCAATTCGTAGATGTTGCTCCTCCAAAAATAATTCTCCGATGATGGCCCTTCCGCTTGAACATCTGAATGCTCCTCACTTCCTATTCTCCATTCGATAGTCATAGTATCTTACGCGAACTATGCAGAGGAAACTGTTTTTCCGAAGAAAAATTGAACGGTTTAAGGTGCACGACTGACGGAGATATCAAAACACAAGCAAATCCATGCAAGTTTCTTGAATTCATGTGCCTTCTTATGGTAGATTTGGATTGATAATGAAGCTCTAGTTTTGAGGTACTAGTTGAAGTTTGCGGATGGAATGGTTTCAGCTTCTTAAGGAGCATGGACCCGTTTCACCCCTTATCGACCAACTTGAACCAACTTTGACAGAGTTGTTCAAGCAATAGTTCAACTTTGTTCAACAATTCTTCAAGTTATTGCTTGCTGTTTTGCGGAAATTCCCGGCCTATGCTTGCTGTTCTTTCTTACTTGTTGTTCTCACTTGAAAAATCTGATGGCGGACGGAGTGAAATTCAGGCAAATCGGGTGCTTGTTAGCCGGAGTTTGAGACGATCTGTTCTCGTTCCCGTTCCCGTTTCCGTTCCCGTTCCCATTCCCATTCCCATTCCCATTCCCATTCCCATTGGTCAACCGAGAGATGATCGGAGGAGAGTTGTGGAACGGAGGAGTTTGCATTATGATAGTAACAAAGTGTATTATGAAGTAGGTAGAAAGGGTGATGATAGGACACCTTTCAGAATACAGAGAAGACGGGCAAGTATCTTTCACATATCTCCACCGAGATACAGCTGGGAGGACACCAGAGTTCCGTCACCGGATTATCTAAACTCTTGAAGATATATACATGTATAGTAGGTATATCTCGGAAACCCGTTCTCCTTTTCAGTCCAATTTTGCTGTTGGGTTGTCACTTCCCGTTGCTTGCTGTTATTCCTTTTTGGGTTTGTGAGAAACTCCCTGACTTCGCTAGTTCGGGAGTTGCTAATCTCACTGATTAACATTCCTAAACACTCTCAGTTTTGCCAACAGCGGGATTTAACATTCACGGTCTTGGCAAGTCCAGGCGCAACTCTCGGTTTTTCCAAGTCCGGGCGGTGATAAATTCAAAAAGGTGGGAAGACTTTGCGGCAACAAAAAAATTGTCTGAAGGAAGAAGCAACAGAATTGTAGATGTTGTTGTGGGCCGAGGTGCAAATGTGACAAAATGTAGGGTTGCAATTCTAGAAACATGTTTGTCCGGGTATGGTGTGCAAATACTAATACTTTATATATCATGCACAATACAAATCAATAAAAAAATCACTTACGAAAAAATCTACTTGTAAAATTGCAAATATCGAAGTGCAGTGCAGTCAATGGACACTGATATATATTTATTTGGATGCACCTTTTTTTTATAGAAGGTACGAAACGCTTCCTGCGTATAGTACTTGTGTGCTTAACTCCGTACTCAACTCACACTTCACACCACCTGTCATCGAAATTGGTTGCGCCATTGAAAAGACCATGCGTAGGAGATAAAAAGCCCTATGTTTTGATGTGAGTCGTCGGGAATTTCTAACACCCAATTAAGGACTACTTAACCCAAAGGAAAAGGATTACCGAAATTCCCAGCGATAAAGTCGCCGGAACCGCACCAGAACATTGAGCTTTTGATCTCAGACATATGATCTTTCCAATGGTGAAACCAATTTCCGCAACGGGTGGTGAGAAGTGTGAGTTGAGTACGAAGTTGTGCATATAAGACTGCGCATAGGATCTTCCCTAACTAAAGGTATTTTAATTATGGGGTTAGATATATAACTACATAATTTTAAAAATATTTATTCATACATTTACCATTCTGACCATTATTATCGTCTACAATCAAAATTAAGCACATTAATTGAAATCATATACACTGTTGGTCAAAACTGGCATGCTCTAGTGAGTTTCTGATAGCTTCGTCGGCTACCAGGATGCCGAAACTGCTCAAGACCATGGGACTTTTAGTCTCCTGTGTGATGGCTTTCCATTGGTGTGGCCAATTTTAAAACCAGACGGTGGTAATGGCTGAAATTACATCAATTTGGATAAATATGTGTAAGGATATATAATTATATAAACTCATATTTAATCATATTTACAAAAATTTTTGATAACACAGGAAACCCTACCGAAGTAGGTAAATCCAACGTCCTACCACAATAGCATGCAATTCCTGTTAAGCTCATTCTTCATCCTTCTGTAGAAAAATTATTCTTTCAAACTCCTAACGTGTTTGGTTCATTTGTGTTGCATGCATAATTGTGGAAGTTGACTCCATTCTTCGAACGCGAAGCTAGGTTCTAGATTGTTGTGAGTCCTGATGTTTTGTCATAGGTATACTTGAAAACAATTTTACAATCCTTATATTCCATGTCGCAAAGCCCCAGCAGACATGCTCTCATATAAAGTTCCATGTTAATTTCCTCCGGGGGTGAAAGATTAGTCCCATGTGTTGTTGAGAATTTTCCAGGATTGTATTTATCTGTATTGTTTGTATGTCTAGCCAATTGTAGATAAACCAAACCAAACCAAACATACCCAGTAAATTCCGTCTTAGGCAGGGTCTGGGGAGGGTAGAATGTACGCAATCATGCCCCACCCCACAGCAAGATGGAGAGATTGTTTCCGTGGAGACCCCTGATGTTTTGATAGTAATTGTTTTATGAACACACGAACACACACAAGAACACGATGTTTACGTGGTTCGGCTATGCCTACGTCCACGGGAGAAATATTGTCACCTCTTCTTTTTCACTCCTTTACACAGTACATCTCCTCATATTTATAGGAGTTCGATAGACACTACAATCCCGGAATTATGGTAATCTAATCCCGAGAAATCAGGGCTAAATCTTCCCCAATATATATCTCTAATTAATATCTATGAGTTTGCACGCAGCCCAATAAATCCTATTGACACCTCATTAACAGCTCGGGTGTTAATCAAGAGTTCACCTAATTAAGAACCCACCACCAAGGTCACTTTGTTTATGTATATTTACCATTATTTTTCTTTTTTTAAGCAAAACTTTCTCCTGCTATTTCTATTCTATTTAAGTCCTGACTGCCCTTCAACCATTGATCCATCTCACCATAACCCCACAAGTCAAACGCCAGCCCCTCACTACCAGCTCAGTTTCCTCTGCAATTTTCTCGACTTCTCTTTTCAGCGGAAATGGAGAACAAAGAGGAGGATGTGCGTTTGGGTGCCAATAAGTTCCCGGAGAGGCAACCGATCGGGACGGCGGCGCAGACCCAGGACAAGGATTACAGGGAGCCTCCTCCGGCACCGCTCTTCGACGGGGCGGAGCTTTCTTCCTGGTCGTTTTACAGGGCCGGGATAGCTGAGTTCATCGCCACTTTCCTATTCTTGTACGTGACGATTCTGACTGTTATGGGTGTTAACGGTCAGTCGTCCAAGTGCAAAACTGTGGGAATTCAGGGGATTGCTTGGGCTTTCGGGGGAATGATCTTCGCACTGGTTTACAGCACGGCTGG
>JAOYMZ010030004.1:0-16792 GCA_025802335.1 Pinguicula primuliflora | reverse complement strand
TCACTATCCGCATCATATCCCAACAGATCAATTAATGGTCCCATTACAAAAGGTCTTTCCCAGATCCTTTCATGAGGGATTGTGAGGGTACTGGTGCTAACAGTTTGGTTCCCATAAAACAGAATATCTAAATCAATGGGCCTTGGGCCATACCGAATGCCAGTAGTACGGCCCATATCTCTCTCTATTTCCTTGAGAACATCCAACAATTTGTGTGGGTCGAGTTTTGTGATCCCTCTAATAGCAGAGTTGAGGAACTGAGGCTGATCAGTTACATAAGCCGGTGCAGTCTCGTATAAGCCACCATGCCTTGTGATCCGAATACCGGATTTCTTCATCCGTTTCAAGGCATCATCAAAATTTTGAAGTCTATCTCCCACATTACTTCCCAAAGCAATTACTATTTCCTGCTCTTCAGACTGAACTTCTATTAAACTATCATGGTACAATTGGGAAAGGCAGAATCTTGCCGCTGTAAAGAGGCAAAAAACGAAGAAACAGTATGTTACACAGTAAACAAAATGTGGGAGTGCAGAGAAATCTAACAAAAAATTGGAAGAGTTCCCCCAAGAAGAGGCTTTGGATTTATAGCACATATTTGCACTGAAGCAAGATTATTTATACAATATGCATTCGATAAATATGTAATCACCAGAGATAGAAGCACAACTCATTCTGAGATTTCAATGAAGATAAATTGGATTCAGAAACTACCTTTACAGGAATTCTTTGCATCCGTTATCCTACTTTTAATAGGCAGATACCTTTTGACAATATTCATCCCAAAACGGTTTTTCAGCATTACCGAAATGCTAAATTATCAAAAAGAAGAACGCCAGAAGTTACAAAGATGCATTGATGTTATCACAAACAGAGATCAGGAAAGATAATCTCAAACTGGGTTATGAATAACAGAATCATACCATCTAAAATCGTTGAAGAGAAGCAATCTAAGAACCAGGAGCGATGTCAAAATATTTCAGCATAGAACTAGAGTCGGAGTGTGTGCCGTTGCCGAGTAACAAAGGTTTGAAGGCCGCAGGGATAAGGAAGGCCAAATTGTATTTTAGCCCACGGGGGTATGATATGAAAATAGAGCATTGCTACCCTACACAACCAAATCGAAATTTTAAATCGAAATAGTGTTAAATGTCCAAAATATCCTTCCAGTTAGCACAGAAATACTATCAATCCCAGGGTTAGTTTCGTCATTTAAATTTGATCTAATATAGTACACCAAGCATTTTCCATGAAAATAACCTTATAAATATCACATGGAATTCAATAAAAAATGTGTAATTCCAATAATGATATACACCTATTATTATTGTATAAATATAGCTTATAAATGTGCAAAACTAACTTTCCCTTAATAAAATCTATATATTAATATAGGATCTTTTTGGCTTCATAATTTCGGAGCATGTTAGTGTGACCAATGAGAGAGCGACGCATCAGCAATAATGAAGTGGAATTTAACACGGATAAAGATAAATGATGTTTCTTTTCCATTTTCCCCTTTTTATTCCTATTTTATTATATTTAGTTTAATTTCTCATACATTCTTTACAATCAAATATATGTGGCGAATCGCTCATCGTTTGTCGAAACGGACTCCGCCACAATAATCAGCATGTCGTGAGCTTCAATTTGAGATGTGATTTGATTTGATTTCGACACCGTTTCAACGGTAGTAATTTCACACACGGGTAATTTTACGCACCAGTGACTTCAGCCACGGACAATAACTAGTTATAATTAAAAAGAATGAAATTGGATATTTGTTATGGATATTCACTCTACCATGGATATGAAGCTCAAGCTTCATTACCATATATCTCATCTCAATCTATCCCAATCCATTTCCATTTTTTTATAGGAAAGTGACTTTCATTCCCAAATAAAATTATGTACAATGTACAAAACAGTATCTCACGTAACAACTACAAAAAAAATATGCTCACATCCATTCTTAAGAAACTATTGACACTATTCACGGACACACACGATCTGTGATGATATCTTCATATGTGTTTTATTAAACTGACTTACTTCGCAGGCTTTCGTTTCAGCTTGTTCTGTTACAGTTCTGATGCTGAATTTTCTAACTTTTCCAACCATGTTGTAATCTCATTCAGTGGGAGTTGGGATGTAACTCCCAATATCTGCGCCATATTCTACACTTCTTCGGTTTCCAAATGAGATACTTTACATAGGGGAGGAATCTCGTCCATCGATCTACTGTGTCTGCCCGTACAAGGTGTTTTAAATAATGCACCATGGATCCTCTTTGTATGCTGCTTCAGTTTTATTGCAGAAGTCCCGACTGTATCAAGCAAATGCTCTGCTATTTTCGATAGGTGTTTGGTGTGAGATCCAGGTATAATTGAAGGTTAAATGGATCATTTTGCACCAGAGACCAAGTCTTTTGCAGTGTTCTAAGAATTGCATCTTCACTATCATCACTATGCTCCTTAGAACTGTTTGAGTTATCGCTATTGATCCACAAATACTTCTTCGTCTAAGCAACCATGGAGGAAGGCCGACTTAACATCCAGTTGATAGAGTGTCCAGTGTTGTTGTGTAGCTAATGCTATTAGAAGTCGTGTTGTATCAAGTCTGGCCGCATGTGCAAAGACTTCCTCATAGTCAATGCCATGCTTTGGGGAGAACCCCTTAGCTACAAGGCGAGCATTGTATTTGCTCACCCTTCTTGTCTCATCAAGTTTCGTTTTAAAGATGCCGTAACTCATGCATGTATAACATAATGAATAACATGCCATGAATTTTGCCACTTCTCTTTGTAGTGTCCACGACACACTATGAATCAGCAAGCTCATTAGGCTGAGAAAGGAGAAGAAGTGTTGCTTATGACAATTGTTGGGACACTCATCAGAACGTAACATATCACACATGGTTTCTGGACTCCGGTTGTAGTAACCATATGTGTGGAGACAGATTTATTTGATGATCTAAACAGTGGCTTTTGTGATTCTGTCAAGCTGGTTGATAATTCACGCATTCAAGTCCAAGGAAAAGGAAAGGTACAACATGAGATAAACGGTCTTATTCACACTATCATTGATGTCTTCTATGACATAATGAATAACATGCCATGAATTTTGCCACTTCTTTTTGGAGTCTCCACGACAGACTATGAATCAGCAAGCTCATTATGCTGAGAAAGGAGAAGAAGTGTTGCTGATGACAATTGTTGAGACACTCATCAGAACGTAGCATATCACACATGGTTTTTGGACTCCAGTTGCATTAACCATAAGTGTGGAGACAAAGATTTATTTGTTGATCTAAATAGTGGCTTTTGTGATTTTGTCAAGCTGGTTTATAATTCACGCATTCAAGTCCAAGGAAAAGGAAAGGTACGACATGAGAGAAATGGTCTTATTCACACTATCACTGACGTCTTTTATGTACCAGACCTCAAGACTAATCTATTCAGCATAGGCCAATTGCAAGAAAAGGGTCTCGTTGTTCTATCCAATATGGGAGATGTAGAATTTTTCATGGAGAAAAGGGGGTGATTATGGAGACACTTATGTCTTATAATTGAATGTTATCATTGATAGCTCGCAAGGCACCAGAACAACAATGCCTTAACTCATGCACCACGAATCCAGTGGACTTATGGCATTATCACTTCGTCCATCTATGTTGGAAAGGACTACAGTCCTTGCAGCAAAAACACATGGTGAATGGCCTGCCACACTAGCTAAAAAATGTGTCCAAAGTTTGTGAATCCTGCCAAGTTAGGAGACAACATCGTGATCCATTTATCACAGTGAGCAAATGGAGAGCTAAAGCACCACTCCAACACTTTCACACGGACATGTGCGGGTCAATAGCACCAACCTTTAATGAAAATAAAAGGTATCTTATAACCTATATAGAAGATTATGGCAGGAGAATGTGGATCTATTTCTTGTTGGAGAAATCAGAAGTTCTTTCCATGTTTAAAACTTACAAAACTAATTTAGAAAAGTTCACAGCGAACAACATAAAAAGCCTTAAATATATAGAGGATGAGAATTCAATTCACAAGATTTTACTGATTTTTGCAAAAAGAAGGGAATTAGTAGGCAACTCATGGCTGCATACTCTTCTTAGCAAAATGGAGTTGCAGAAAGGAAAAACCCTACCACATGAACATGGTACGCAACATGCTTGCAGCAAAACACATTCCACCTAAGTTCTGGCCAGAAGCAGCTAATTAGACAGTTCATGTGTTGAACTGTTGTCCAACTATTGCAGTTCAGAATTAAACACCCAAGGAAGCATGGAGTGGACAAAAGTCAGGAGCAGATTACTTCTGTGTGTTTGGATCCATTGCTAATGTCCATATCCCTGTTGCAAAGTGAGTAAAATTGGATGCAAGAAGCATTAATTGCATTCTGATGGGGTAAGTGAAGAATCTAAAGCCTATCGTTTATATGATCCATCTGCTAATCATATTTTTATCAATCGTAATGTTGTATTCGAAAAGGATAAGGAGTGGAATTGACAAAATATTCATCTAGCAGCTGTCACTGAGCTTGATTGAAACAATGATGAGCCCACACCAGACACTGAAAGTGCTGAAACAAAATATCCTGAGGAGAAGCTGGACATACGACGTGAAGAAAAATTTAATGATAATGAGACGTCTAGCCTCTCTGATAATAATGATCCTCGTGCGGAACTGAATGCCTACACCTGTAGCAGTAGCCTCTCACCAGAAAAAAGACAGAGGAGACCACCTGCTTGTTTGCAAGATTTTGAAACAGGCCAAGGACTCTCAGCTGATGAAGCATCTAAACAAGCTTATTATGCCTTATTCTCTAACAACAATTCTGATCCACTATCTTTTGATGAAGCAGCACAATCAAAACACTGGCGTGAAGCTATAAGGAAATGGAGTCTATTCAGCAAAACAATACCTGAAACCTTCTCACACCTCCTCTAGAATGCAAAACAATAGGTTTAAAATGGATCTTTAAAATAAAATTTGATGAGACAAGAAGGGTGAACACATACAAAAAGGCTCACTTTGTAGCTAAGGTGTACTCCCACACCATGGCATTGACTATGAGTAAGTCTTTGCACTTGTGGCCGGACGATACAACATGACTTCTGATTGCTCTAGCTTCACAACAACACTGGACACTGCATCAACCGGATGATAAGTTGGCCTTCCTGCATGGTTTCTTAGACGAAGAAGCATTTGTGGATCAACCATCTGGTTTTGTGCAGAAAGATCAAGAATCAAAGGTATATAAGCTTAATAAGGCACTCTACGGACTATACCAAACTCCTCGAGCTTGGCATAGTCATATTGACTCACACTTTGAAAAGGAAGGCTTTACCAAGTGTCTGTATGAACCAACGCTATACTCAAAGGCTTTAGGAGATGATAAATTTCTGTTTGTTTGCCTATACGTGGATTATCTAATCTTTACAGGAAATGATCTCTCTATGATTCAAGACTTCAAAGATTCTATGAAATCTGAATTTAATATGTCGAACATGAAAAATTTGACTCTGGGGGTTCCGTTGTATGCCATTGAGGGAGTCTAACATGAAAAATTTGTTGTGATGTGTTGAAATGAATGTGTGGATGGAAAGATAACTGGCGTAGGAGGGTGTGGCATTGTAAGAGTAATCGTCCCGCAGAGGGAGGAGTTGCTAGAGGCACATCATACTAAATACGTTCGGCTCAAGTGAGTTCTATTGGTGGAAAGAGAGGTGTGTGAGACTATGGCAGGGAAGGGCCAAAGGGAGCAAAGGTAGCACTAACCTTCAGTTGTGAGCTGCTGAAGGCCTCCTTTGGCCAAGCCTGTCAGGTTCGGAATGCGTGTTGAGAGAGGGTGCTTGCTTAAAAATCCTACCTTTTATACTTGGACCTCAAATGCAACTGTCTCATATTTCTATCCTCCAAGGTAATCTAGTTAGAGCGATCATTCTGCTTTTTAGGTTTTCCTCCTCCGTAAGGATTATTTTGTACTCCTCCCATAATCTTATTCCAGCCTATTGAGATAAGCTGGATAAACAATAGCTAAGGCCTTTTGAATACCTCCAAGTCGATTAGATAATAGTCTATTTTCTTATAAATATCTCCGAAGATCTCATATTTCTAGTGTCCAAGTTGTTGCCTTAATTGAATTAGGGCTAGACATAAATGAATGTCATTTTTCCAATGCAGTAAGTGCCAAGGCCTCCAAGCATTGTGATGGCTCCGTGCATTTACAAATCAGAAATAAGTGTTGTCAATAAGACCTGAAGTAGATGTGCACAGCGAGACCAAAAGTGGGTAGTGGGCCGACGCTACCCTCGGCAAATGCAATACATGCATTTCTGGGCATGCATCACCTGGGTGTTTTAGATAGAGCCCTATCAATCCTTTCATAGCAACGCCCTCTCCTCCAAGTGAAACGGGAGCCCAAAAATCCAATAGGAGTTAGTCATGCAGTGACCAAACATCTGCAAAAAGAAGAAATGCTCAGAGAAGGTCTCCCCTCCCCCCATTTTATCATCCATACCCAAGAATGCATTGAAATACCCTAAAGTCAGCCATGGTAATGAATCAAAATTTGCAATATTAGACAATGTTAGCCACAAATCCTTACGAATTTGCGGATTAGGGGAGCCATAAACTATAGTAATATTGAATTTAAAAACATCTAGATGACCTGCGATTAGATGAATAGATTGTCAATCATTGGATATTACATCCATGACCATAGTATCCTTCTTGAGAATCCATGCAATTCAACACGAAAAGATTTTGTGAAGCTCAAACCAATGAGCTTGATGATTTTTTCAGCCTCCAAAATACTAACTCAAGGCTTCAGTTTAAAAATCACCTCCGGTTTATGCCTTCTAATTATGTCACCTAATGCAGAGATAGTCATAGCATTCTTGATACCCTGGGAATTCCAAGCAATTAGTCGTAAATACATTAAAACAAACGATTTAAAGAGAGAACGATAGTACTCGAAGATTTTAGGAGTCAATCAATCTTCTGAGGACAGCATATGCTCATCCCTCTCTAAAGCATCATCCTCCATATGCATCCGAAGGGGCATGTCCTGATCAATTAGCTGGTCTTGAGGATGAATGTTCATTAGGAGCCCTTACTTCCCTATATGGAAACCCCTCCTATCTGGGGGTTCATTCTATATCTCGTAGCCGCATTAACTCATCTCCTGTGTCACCGTCCTATACCAGACCTAAGGGATGAAGAACAACCACCACCACATGTTCTGGCAATGTGGCTTGAGAGGACGATGATGGGAGAATAGGAAGTAGAGAAGGGTCAATAGGTGAGACTCATGTTGCCAGATGAATAGTTGTATGAGTCGGATGTAGCAGAGCTTGTGGTTGAGTAAGGATGCTCATAAGGGGAGTAGTATCGCTGGTGACGGGAAGGCTGCCCTCGATTGGGCAGAATGCAGATGTTCCTATGAGCCCGCCATATCACCAAGATGCGTTCTTTTGGAAGGTGGAGGTGGGTTCTGCGCAGTAGATGTTTTTCCAAGTGTGCTGGTAATGCTAAATGCTGCTATAGAGGAATTTCAAACTTGGGCCCGGTTTCTAATGGGCTTCTTACCAATCCTAGTAATAAGTCCAGCTACAGTAGAGTGACTTGCAGAGAAGTGACCTGTGACCTCAACAGATGGAACGATAGGGGCCTATAGGTTGGCTGATAGATGTGAGGGGCTTGCACGAGCATCAAATTAGAGCTATTTTTAGTACCTGAACTGGCAAGATTTGCGGAGATCTTTCGTTGAGGCCTTCCTTTTTGATGCAATCATCCAGTGCATCCCATCAAGCTGTGAGGACAGCCAAACCTAGAGGTAAGTTTTATAGAGTCGTTAAGAGTCGGGACAATCCTAGGTCCAGTAGTTTGGACTGTTGGATCCGAGCTAGTCAGTGTAAAAGCGGTCGACAGAGCTGTATTGGCACAGTATCTGACAAAATGGTCGTACATCCCGCAATTGATAGAGATTGTATTCAGATCCTCATAACAGACCTTGTAAACCATATCCTGCACCGTAATGCTAGAAATCAGTAGCTTGGTCAGGGCTAGCCGTACTGCAATCAACACAAGCAGGCCACGAACCGCCTAAATTGTGTGAGGATCAACTTTCAGGTAACCTTCAATGGACCAGGCAATTTCCTGAAGCAGCGCATCCTTGAAATACTACAGTGGCAGCCCGGGAATACGCACCCAGGAAGCCAAAGAGTGTAAATGATCTGTCTGAATATCGAAGGAGGAGTGCCAAGGATGAATACTTAGACTGTGTCTGACAATCGAGTATGGGCCACCAAGCAGACCCTTATAATAGTCATTCTCATGATCTAACTTAAACAAGTAATAGCCTCTTTCCATGTCCAGCAGGTGGACATTTACATACGGTTGCCACAAAGCAATCAACTTCTGGTACAAGAATTTGTAGTTCAAGATCTGCTTCAGCGACTTTATATACACTCTGTATGACATATTTTGCTGAATTTCATCATTGACTTTTGCTGAGAAGCGTATACACAGGTTACCATTCATGATAGAGTGATGGACATCATCCTTAATCTCCTAGATTGGAATACGGGTGAAAGGGCTCTTCCCACTCTTGTCTGGCAACTGAGGCATCATGGCATCCTCGAAGGACTTCATCGGAGCACTTTTAGGAGAAGCAACTCCAAGTTCAAGGGAGGGAGAACATTATTGTGGACCCGAGACCCTATGTCCATATCATCCACCACAAGAGGAGCCTTGTCTTTGTCCTTCAGGGTGGGCGGATTGGCCACAAAGGCAGGATTAGCTTCCATACCATTTTGTTTGGTTTGGTTTTTAGAGAGGGACGAGAGAGAATACTCTAGGAAGAAATGTTCTCTCAATTACATTTTTCATTTAAGCACCCCATAGTTTATTGAAGTACATCGTCCACCATAGTTGAACGAACATCGATTTCTACCAGTCCAATTGGAATCTCAATCCAAATTGTTTGTTAAAGTGGATATCACCTCCTAGACACTATTAACGGGGCAACATAATTTCGGTCAATTGTCATTGCATATTACTAGTATTAAAATCATCAATGAAAAGTTTATACATAAGTGACCAAAATCTTCATGAAGATACCACTAACTTTGACGCCGAAAATTTCTAAACTTCTAATTAAGTATTAATTAAGCCTAAGATAAATTTTTTTATAAATTCTCGACAATAAAATTACTCGAATCTCGCAAGAACATGGCTTTAAGTTTCTTAATTATAAGCTTTTCGTTGATAATTTTAATTAATAATGATAATAATCTAAAATTATGTTATCAAGTACAATTTTTTTAGCAGAAATCAAGTACAAAATTAGTAGAAAAAAATGTACGAGAAAAAAAATGTACGAGTAATTAAAAAGCATAATATATATTGCTTTAAAAAAAACATCGGGAAAAATGATAAAGTTTAACGATATTTGAGCCCTCTAACCAGTTCAAATCGACTCGGCAAAGGATGTAAGCGTCATTTCATAATAGTACTTTTCAAGCTAAGGATACTAGACTGTGTTTAGCAAATCGGACTGATAAGATGACGGTGACTGATAAGGTGACTGATGATTGATAAGGTGACTGGAGACTGATGACGACTGATAAGGTAACTGATTTAATAAGACTTGTTTCGTAAATTTACCTAAAAAGGTGATTGATTTTCGTAAAATGACATAAAGAACATTATTTTATATTGTTATTGTATTTTTTATTAATATTCAATATAATAATAATTATTAAATAAATAAATATTTTTAGGTTTAAAAATTTTAATTTATTATTTAAATAAATAGTTATTATTTTAAATATTAATAATAAAGTTTTTTTTTACATACTGCAAGGTATCCCCAGCTGACAGACAGGAGACTAATCCTCCGTCCCTCGGTCAGCACACTAAGTGGTAGGGGACTGACCAAATGTTTATCTCCATTCACATGGGTGAGAATCGAACTCCCAACCTCATGCTTAAGGGATGAGATGCTGAACCACCACACCAAACACGTTGGTTTATTAATAATAAAGTTTAAAAATGAAAATAATATTGTGAAAGATTTATAAGTTACCTTTTCTTTTTAATCATGCTGAAAAAATGACTTTTCAAATTAATTACAAGTCAAAAGATGAACGTTTAGATAACAGACTTAATTTATCAAATTGGCTTATAAGGCAAAATTGACTTACAACCCTAAACAATGCCTTAAACCCCAAGAGAGGGGTGATAGTGTACTTTTTCACCGTAAACTTATACAGTGTCTCAATTACGACACCATTTCAATTTTTTCATATTAAAAAAAAAAAGGTAAACACTGTACCGGTATAGTTATGCAGTGCAACGGCACCGTACCACCCCCGAATCCCTTCAACCCCTGTCTGAAAGTTGAAATTTATCCTCTCCTGTAACTGTAAAATGCTCCAACATTCCAGTTAAACCCCAGCGTTCCTTCCGCGAATCGTATCGTAATGGCTGCAACGTCTTTCACGCAGTTTTCTCTATTGGCCAGGTTCTGTTCTTCGTACCCCCTTTTTTTTTTTTGCGTACCCTTCTTTCATTTTCTCTTTTTCTGAAGCTAATAAGTCAGTTCATCCAATTATAGAGCCTACATACGAGAAGAAAAAGCAGTAATTTATGTAATCTGGCTATATCTGTTAGTTGCCAGAATTCTTGTGTTCTTCGACTGTGGATGTAATTGAATGAATGCAAGGCAGAGGTTCATAATATAGAGGGATTAGGTTTTTATTACTTCTTTCAAATACCGATTTTTTCACCTTGTAGGGAAGAGGGATTAGTAAATTGATGTAAATATATTTTGCATGTCTGAAATCGGAACTGCTGTAGAGTCTTTTACCGTGATTTGGGTAGTTGGATTTCACGGAACATTTTCATGTGCAGGATATGCAGATGGGACTTCAAAGGGAATCCCTTTCCTTGCAAGAACTTAGAGCAAATAGGAGACTTCAGAGTAAACAAAAAGGTATTTATGGCAGTCTCAGGAACTGAATCATCTCCTGAGGAGGTTTCCGGTGGAGGAGATGTGGAGAAAAAGATTCGAAGAACAAGTAAACGAGCTCCTGCAAGACCAAGGAAACAAGTAGTGGAGAGTTCTCCTGAAGAATCTGCGGTCAGCAGTGCTGTAGATGAGGGTGTTTTAGCAACTTCAGTCTCAACTGATGGTCCAAAGAAAACTCGGGCAAAAACTCGAAAAAAAGGTTGAATCTTTACTCAATCATTTAAAATAGTTTATTGATATGCATAAAGTTGAACTTGTGGTAAAATGCAGCTCCAATGGCATCTGTGGCGTTAGATGAAGAGCCTGCTTCGAAGATTACAAGGCAAAGAAGACTTAAGAAGAATGCTAATGTTACAGATAATCAGGAAAACCGAGAAAAAATTAATGATATTGATGGTGGTATGTTTTCCCCGCCCTACGATGAAGAAGACAATGAAGTTTATTTAGTGTTGGATGAAAAGGAGGATATAAGTTTCACGTATGGATGGCCACCTCTAGTTTGTTGTTTCGGTGCAGCACAACATGCTTTCGTGCCGAATGGAAGACGAGCTAACAGACTTATTGACTATGAATTCCATGATAGAAATAGGGATGCCCTGTGGGAGCCTGAGAAATTTGTTAGATCCTCAGGAGGATCTGCAAGTAATGTTGCAATAGCTCTGGCGAATTTGGGAGGTAAAGTTGCATTCATGGGAAAACTCGGTGATGATGACTATGGTCAATCCTTAGTTTATTTCTTGAATAGCAACAAGGTGCAAACCAGATCCATCTGCATTGACAACAGAAAGAGAACCGGTGTATCAAGGATGAAAATTGGTAAAAAAGGTGGTTTGAGAATTACTGGTGTCAAACCATGTGCAGAGGATTGCTTGTCAAGCTCTGAGATCAATATTGATGTGTTGAAAGAGGTTAGTAATCTTGGGGTTTTATTTTACTTGTGCCGGTCCCTTTTACTTGGGAAGAGAGGAGTATACAGTGACAAAAATACTGCAAACTATACGGCGCCTACGTGTAATCATGGGATCTGAGCCGCCCAAAAGTGTTGAACACAACCCCACCTGCCGCACGAATCCCGCGTTGCCACGTAGGTACCACAAAGTTTGCAGTGTTTTTCTCACTGTATGCCCCACTTGTTCATATCGAGTTTCCTTTAGCTTTTGCATTGTGCACTTACTAATGAGCAATTTATGATTCAGGGAGAAATGTTTTACTTCAACTCATTCAGTCTTCTTGACAGAAGCATGAGATCAACAACATTTCAAGCTGTCAAAATTGCAAAAAAACTAGGAAACATCATCTTTTATGATCCCAATATTCCGTTGCCACTCTGGAAATCCAGTGAAGAAGCTAAGATGTTCGTCCAAAAAGCCTGGAGACTCTCTGATATCATCGAGGTCACCAAGCAAGAGTTTGAGTTCCTCTCTGGACTTGAACCATCCGAGAAGTTCGACACCAGAGATAATGATAGTTCTAAGTTCCCTCATTATTCTCCAGAAGTAGTCTCCAAGCTCTGGCACGACGATCTCATGGTTTTATTCGTGACAAACGGAACTTCGAAGATACATTACTACACGAAGGAGCATAACGGGTTCGCTCATGGCATGGAGGATGCACCCCTCACCCCTTATACTGCTCATATGTCTGCTTCTGGAGACGGTATTGTGGCAGGTAAAGCATGTAAGAGATATTTGTCTCATACCGATTACAAATATAGAAACCAACCAGTATAATAATGATATGTAATGCTTACTTCTTGCGTTGGTACCCTGGCTTTTAAGAGTATAAGCCTACATTCATTATATACTGGCTCACGCCCAAATTCCTCTGCCTCATATCTCCGAATCAAGTTCTTTCACTTCGCCAATCAAGTTCTCACTGTTGCATCGTTTCAGGTATCTTAAGAATGCTGTCGATTCAACCACATCTCATCACGCATCAAGGATACTTGGACAAGACAATCAGGTACGCAATCACCTGCGGCGTCACTGATCAATGGCTAGAGGCCATAAGTCTTGGCTACCCTGCTAAAGAAGGGATGGATGATGTTGAAGCTCATCCCCATGGCATTAGATCAATAACTGATAAGGAGTACAGAACGATAGTTCCTTCAATTTCATGATGATGATGGTGGTCATCTTTTTTTTTCGCGCATTCATGTAAAATGGTGTTTCAGTTGTTATGACTTGCACAGATACATTGGAGGATGTTACCATGGGAAATTGAAACAGGGGACAATTGTATTTGTAGTTCTATCTTCAGAAAAAATTTGTTCAGGCCCAAGAGACTAGCAGTTGGTAGGTTAATCATGCATCTTTGTTTGGTTAATCATGCATGGGATTACTAATTATATAATTTGTTTGATGACTAATCACATATTTAAGATTAGTGTTATTTGTATTCTATTTTTGATACAAAACAAATTCCGACTCAACCTATCATCACGGCCAGAATTAACACGATTATTGAAAATTTGATACATCAAATATCAAAAGCTCAATGTTCCATCACAGTGATGGCGACAAAGTCCGTGGTAATTTCTAAATCCAAGTTAAAGATTACTTGACAATATAGAAAAAATGTAATGACATTACCGGCAACTTCATCACAGGAATCTCAATAAAATATGATGGGTTTTTTTTATATCCTTAATGTATCAATGATATTAATTCCGATGGTAATGACAAGAGGCGGCCTAAATTTATTTTACGTTAAATTTTTATGTCAATAGCTAATGCACAACCGGTCCGTCGCAAAAGTAATCTTAGAAATATATTTTTGAAAAGTAACCTTAAAAAAGAGTAATGTTATGTGTACACCATTATTTGACATACTTACTAAACACACCTATGTGGTAACAATCAAAATCACAATTAAAAGAAAATAAATAAATATCAACATTAAAATTGTGGTAGTGATTGTTTACACATGTGTGTTTAGTAAGTATGTCAAATTATAGTGTACAAATAGTATTTTCCTTAAAAAAATTGTAAAAGTAGCTCAATCTTTAAAAATAAATCAAGATCGAATATATTTAAGTTTAACATAAGAAACGCTGATACTAAACTGCCGACTAATGTAATTACACTCATTCTCGCCAATGACAACTACCGTTACAGTTTTCCGGTCGTCGAAAAGTACAAACCAACACTTTTCTTTTAGTCTTCTCCATTCTAGGCTCAAATTTTCCGTCAAATGAAGTAACAAGAGATGGAGAGGTCATTGACGGTTCTAGACCGTGAATAGTGCGGATTTTAAACTGGTTCCATTTTTTAAGGTGCGTCTGATTTTAACTTCTAGCTAATTATGGACAATATTATTAAGATTATGTGTCATGCATTTTTGGTGCGCAAATTTCAATTCCGTGTGGTACGAACGTATATTCTGTAGTTAATTTGATGAATTTTAAGTTCGATCATCGGTTAGGAATACAGTCGACGGGCCTGCATTCTTTCACTCGACATTTTTGTCGGGTTTCCCAACTATGTTACTCTAGCAATTTATCCTATGTCGCGTTATTCAATCTTCTCTTGCCCGACTCCACAAGAGCCTGTGCTGCATAAGCATGTTGAGGCATGCATCTCCATATTGTTTCCATCGAGACGAAAGAAGAGAAGAAGGCTAAGAAAGCTCATAAATCGCTGCATGAAGTACCATAATGTATTTTTCATTTTAACCAGTAGAATGGCTACTCACGACTAAGAATTTTGTTACCAATATTGACTACCATCACTGGCCGAACTCATCAATGAATTTGACGTAGGTGGTGGTGATGGTGATGGACTCGTCCTTGAAATCCACGAGTATGGAAACCGTACTCTCCATGAATTGTTGGACGAGTCAGAGTATTCAGTGGGTTCATCAACGTCTTCATTACGTTCATCGGAGTTCTCATTTTCATCGTCCTCCTCCTCCTTAGCGTTCTCTTCGTCAACTTTATCGTCGTTTTCTTCATCATCTTCGTCGTCGTCCTCCTCATTGTCGTCCGCCTCCTCATCGTCCTTTTCGTCATCATCATCACATCTTCATCCAAGGCAATGACGACTGGAGATGGAGTGGGGACATCGGCTTCCACGTGCGCGGGAGTAAGGGCGACTATAATGTCAGCTTGCACAACGATAGGGGAAGCTGCAACGTCAGCATGCGGGAGTAGGGGAGGCTGCAACGTCGGCGTGCACGGAAGTAGGAGAGGTTGCAACGTCGACATGTGCGAGAGTAGGAGAGGCTGCAACATCGGCATGCGCGGGAGTGAGGGAGACACCATGTCGTTGTCGATTCAATATTTTTATTTTTGTAAGCTAGCAAAAAGATGAAGAGTGTTTCAAGAGACCTACCAAAAAAAGAAGAATGGTTCAAGAGGATGAGGTTGTCATCAATTATAGTATACGTGGTGAACCTAGAATTATCATTCAGGCTTTTTTCAATTTTACAACATATTATTGGTCGGCATTAATACAGTACAATGTCTTTTCATGTTCTGCGTTTTCATACGATTAGACCAGGTGGAATAAGCACGACAGTCGATACAAGCGCGACTACCCGGAAACACCATTCATGCTCCACTTAGCGTAGCAATTTTTTTTGGGTGTAGCTATTAGAGTAGTTTGAGTTTGGTTATATATTTTTGTCATACTTAAATATCTTGTTATAACATAGTCGGAACAAACAAAGCAATCGACACAACCACGACTATCGTGGTTATTCCGAAAGAGGCATTCGTGCTTCAACTATCCATAATAAGCACAACATCCGTAGTTTAATTCACATCTGACGGCACGCGCGCGACTGTACGTGGTAAACCCGGAAGATGCTGTCGGGCCCTAAACTATTAAACACACACAGCAATCGACAAGATTGCAATCCGTAGTGGATATTCTAGAATCGTCATTCGTGCTCCAACTACCCTATAATAAGCACAATATATGTGGTTCCATTCACGTCTGACGATAAGAGCGCGACTATACATGGTACACCCAGATAACGCAATCAGACCCTACAAAAATAACACTAAACAACCACAAAAGTTATGTTATATATATTTTCCATACTTAAATATCCCGTATAGCACAGTCAGAATAAACAAAACAATCGACAAAACCCCGAAATATCGTGGTTATCGTGAAAGAAACATTTGTGCTCCAACTATCCTGTAATAAGTACAATAGCAGTGGTTCTATCCACGTCTGAAGGTACGAGTGCGACTATACGTGGTAAATTCGGATAACACGGTCGGATCCTAAACTATTAAATAAACACAAAAATCGTCACGACCGCGACCCGTCGTGGTTATCCCGAAAGAGTCATTCGTGCTCCAACTATCCTGTAATATAAACACAACATTCGTGATTTTATCCACGTCTGACAGCATGAGTGCGACTATACGTGGTAAACCCGGATAATACAGTCGAACCCTAAACTATTAAATAAACACAACACTCGGCAAGATTGCGACCCGTCGTGGTAAGCCCAAATAATGCACAACATCCGTAGTTCTATTCATGTCTGACGGTAAGGGTATGACTACATATGGTAAATCCGGATAACACAGTCAGACCCTAAAAAATAACACTAAATAACCACAATCCGTTAATTACTCTTAAATTCAGAATTGTGGTGTATAATTCATCACTTTTATACACTTTTAATTTGGAATAATTGGACAAGTACCCCCCGCAACAATCCTATTTTGAAATCTAACCTCCTATTTCATTTTTGATTTACTTTTATTGTTCTTTTACTTAAAAGGC
>JAOYMZ010029993.1:0-16793 GCA_025802335.1 Pinguicula primuliflora | reverse complement strand
CTCGTATACGATTATCACTCATCGAAGGATCCGTCACTGGCGCCTTCGAGCAGTTCAACCCAGTTACCATGGCAAACACCTTTATACCAAACCAGACTAGCTTTCTCTCTACGAGAAACAACAACTCTAATCGCTTAGGAGTTTAGATTCACCTGAGCAGTAAGAAATGGGCAAGCTGACCGGAGGATGTTTTCCTTTAGGACGTCCAAAAGCTGTCCAAATCAAGTAGATGACCCAAACAGGTGCTTCGGATTTGGTCATGTTCTCATTTATTCAGCCGCTCCTTTATCTTCCCTATAATCCGCAATGACTGGCGCAACATCACTTTAACAGGGAACTCCATGTGTGCTCTGTCTTATACCTCCATTGGTAGGTATGTGGCAAAGCCTAACAGTTGAGGTGCATCAGTCAGTATGCGCAGTTATTTATAAAACGTAGACAGCAATCAAACAAAACTTTAAATACAAAGTCAAAAGCAGGGAGTCATTCTCAACACGCCGGAGTCGGGTAAGTGATTTATGATAATGCAAATCGCAACGAACAACCTGCAACATACCAGAAAATTTGGTGATGGAGAACACCCTGCAATGTATCCACTTGAGTCATCACCCCCATTCAAATCCCCAACCTGCGACGTTTTCGGTTCAACCATCATTCTTGCTGTTTGAGACACTGATGGGTCGTTCATCATTCTTCCCGTCTGCAGTGGTGAAGCTGGTTGGGCCTGCAGCGTGTGTCGGAAGGATTTCCTATACGATACCGCTAATTGTTCGATCCAAGTCCACGTGCGTGTCTGAAGAATTCTCAAACGATATGTTGAAGGATCCAGTCGAGGTTTTCGATGGAAGGGTTACGGGGTTTTAATTTTCGGAGAGTTTTCCTTTCGACGGAGATGAGTTAGTGAAAAAGTCTTCCGGCGATTGACTTGATTAGAATGAATTAAGACCGTTTAGTATTTTATTTCTTTTCTTCCCTTTTTAATGCCTTTTAAGTAAAAGAACAATAAAAGTAAATCAATAATGAAATAGGAGGTTAAATTTCAAAATAGGATTGTCGCGGAGGTTACTTATCCAATTATTCCTATATTTGTGGTTAGGGTGCGTGGGGCGGGGTGGATCCGGGTCCAACAATGAGATGGACGGGATGGGTCTGAGTTGGTCCTGACCTGCCTTGCCTCATTGCCTTCCCTAATCACATGATCATCAACAAAATGGGCACAATAGATAAAAAACAATATATACATGATCAAAAGTCTCACACTCTTATGGGATTATAACAACTTCATCTTTGATAATTTTGGTTCATTTCCTTAGCATGGTTTAGCAATTTTTAATTAGAATTTAGAAATTGGAAACATAAGAACAATACCAAAATATGAAATTTTTTGATGTTTAATTTATCAGTTTTAAACCAATGATATCAATTCAGATGACATTGTCAAGATGTGACTAAAATTATTCCATATCAAATTTTTATGTCATACAAATGATATTACTTGGACTAAGTATGACTTATTGGTATGACAATGATGCATGATGATGTTTATGACCGCCGGGTGGTCCAAAAATATATTGGACACTCTTTTTTTCATACACATTTTATTATCACATTATTTATTGTCACTATGATAGTATAAATTTGATGGTCCGTTTGGTCCCTTGTGTTGTGTGCATGTATTACATTATGATGAAAAGAAAGTGGCGTTACCTTGCAATATAAAACTATATCTTATCTGTATTTTCTTACGATTTGAGATACATGAAATTAAATGCCCTCCTCCCCCTCACACCTTTCTGTTGTCACACCAAGATCATTCAGGGGGGCCACAAAGGTTGCACTACGATATAAATAATTTTTTTGTTTGTAATTCTAGATAAATAAGTTTATTCATTTAAAACAAAATATTATTTGATACATGGATATCTTCACCTCAGATACATTATTATATAACAAACACACCATTTCAAATTTTTATCATCAACTATTGTCAGATTAAGGGAGTGTTTGCAACAGTTTATAAAAGTTGTTTATGGTGGTTGTACCGCAGCTTTATTTTTTTGAGTGTTTGCTAAAACTACTTCTGCTTTTACTTCAGCGGTTGAAATACAGTTTTAAGCCATAATCCAAAAGCAGGGGAGGAGATGCTTCTGCGATTGAAAAGCAGGCGGTGACATTTTTGAAAATAAATAAAATACATATGTAAGACCATATTGCCCTTAAAAATTATTTATATGATTAAAATATATCATTTTAATCGAATTATAAGAGTAAAATTGAACTTTCCTTTTATATATATAAGATAAGCTAAAAATATTTGCAAACACTGCTATTAGTTTTTTTCTGTAGCACTACAGTTTTCACAAACATTCGACATTTTTTTTACAAATCACTTTTTTTTAATTTTCTCCATTGAAAAGTACTTTACAAAAGTAAAAGCTTTTGCAAACACACTATAAGTATGAATTTGAAATGGATAGATGGCGAGAACGGTCGTTTATGTGTAAATATTAATAACATTTATTTATCCAAAAAAAATTATGTACCTAGAGTAATTTAGTTGTACATCAACAACATCAAGCGCTCAGGTTGGTGGGCACCCCCGGAGTGCAAATGAAGCTTTTGAGCCAGCTAAGGAAGCATGAAACACACTGTTACCATCAAAAATTTCCAATAACCTGTCGATGGAGGATGAAGATCGTATGGAGGAGCTTCAATTGCAAACGTGGTGGAATCTCAAAGCAAAACAAAAACTTGTCCCAGCAATGAGAATAGGTGAATGGAGGAGAGAACCAGGTCTATGTGTACAAAATTGACATATACTATACAATAGGTGAAGATATGGCTTAAAAGCCCAAGCTGTAAATAATGTAGACGGGTGTTTGGCCCATTTTGGCCAAAAATAATGAATATAGTCAACTTACTTACAAAAAAAAAAGGTTAAACATCCATGAAACATTAAAGAAAGAATGAACAAAATTAATGTGATAACACATTTACCTATCAACAAAATGTGATAGCACAATTTTCCATTTAGAATATCTACAACTTCGTTAGACTAGAATATACATATAAATAAAAATAAAAAGGCACCCTTTAATGTAGCACTATTTATGACTTTTAGGCATAATTTTTAATGCTTGATTAATGAAATCGTTGGTTTAGCCAAAAAAATTAATTTCAATATTTATGCAACGGCTAGCCTAAATGGGGACTTTAAAATGTTATTAGTGCAGGTTGGTTTGACTCGAGCCCCTGTATTCCAACTCCATTAATACAGTTTTATCTCTATAAATCTCTATAATAATCTTCAATTAATCCCCCCCTTTTTTTTTGGTAAGTATCCCCATTGTTGTTAATTCTCCTGTGAGGTGAGGCTCTCCATCTGCAGGAATCCATATGAAAAAACGAGTCTCTTATTAATGCATATCTCTCAACTGAAGTTCTCTGGTTCTTCTCCCACATTGTGTATTTACCAAAGATCGTCTCTGAATTACCATGTTTGCTGAAGAAAATCTCAGGCCAAGGTACGCATATGCTTTGATTTCAGGTTATATGTCTGTCTTCTTTGGAGGGAGGGGTATGTGTTTTGATTGGGTTGCTTTTTTCAGTTTGTTGAATGGTACTTACTCTGCGTCTACCTACAGAAATGTATACTTTTTATTTGCTTTGCTCATGAATTTGCAAATATTCTCTCTCTGTTAGAGTTGGAAAAACGTAAGTGGAAATCGAAAGTCGAAATTCAACTAGTGGGAAACTAGCAATCTGTGCCAAACTTTAGGCATGAAATTCGTGGATCTGTTAGCCTCCCAATCCCAACAAGTTGTTTGGAATTATGTTGAAAACTATAGTGCAATTTATGATGTAACATTTATTTTATTTTTTCCTTAAAAAAATCAAGGTCTAAGAATCAAGCAAATCAAACGAAAACGTTAGATATAATCAATATATGTCACCGGGAAGATCAGTGATTGTGAGGTAGGTTTTTTTCATAGATAATATCGATGAGAGGATTTGAAATCGACTCATGACATTTAAGTGTAATTCGCACTCCATAATCACTTGGTCAACCATTTTTTACGCAAGTTAGGTTTAATTGTGAGGTAGCTTGTTCACCACTTATTTAAGATTAAAAACATTTTCATGTAGTTCTACCCATAGCATAGCCTATATAGATGTGCAGAGTTGCATTGCAAGTACATTTTACCCGCTGTTGGCAACATTTTTTTTTTTGCGTAGAGTAATAGTATTTGATCATCCACTTCACTGAAATTAAAATATATGTGGATCTATTTCAATTTCTCCCAATATTTTTTTTTAATTTCTCCTAACCTACTTCACTTAAAATTCAAAAAAAATTATTTATTTATTTTCTTCTAAAAAATATAGTGGATTATTGCATGTTCACACCTCCACTCCACCCACCTACGTCCACAAAAATAAATAAAAGTAAAATTGAACACCACCCGTGCAAAAGAAATTGAGTTCGAAACATCGAATACAATGTTTAGTTTTTTTTTTTAAATTAAAATCCGTGTTACGGGCTTACGAGTTACGGGTTGAATTCAATTTAAGGTTCGTACAACAAGGACAAAAGCTTCATACATTTTTTTTTTTAAGCTTCATACATTTTTTTTTTAAGCTTCATACATGGGAAGCTAGATCCTAGTCTAAATAGAATGTTTAGGTTCGTTTCCTAAAAACCAACGTTTTTCCTTATATTAAAAAATGAAGAATCCATGTTTACGATTTACGACGAAAAGTATCCTGTCCCCTACTGCCATCTCTATATAAGTCTTAAATGTGTCATCTTTCTTCACTTTAAAATCAGACTAATCTTGTCCATGACCATCTGTGCATTACCCTCGATTCCCCTGCTTGTACCCCTAATAACAGCTCTCAGACTTTGAGATCACAGGTCCGTTTCTGATGGACTTGCTTCGCTTGGCTTAACTTATGATGAAGGAATATCTGATTTTGTTGTTTTTCAGCAAGTTGTTCAATGGCAGGGAGTGCAGAGATGACGAGAAAGGTGTTATCAGTTCTCATGGGCCTGGGGTTATGTTTCTTCTACCATCCTCCATTCACCGCTGATGCAAGGTTAGGTTACTTTACACTAGAGAAAAGAGTCCTGGTATTTGGTTGACCTTTGATATACTTGGGACAGAAAATGGGATGCGTTCGGCCAATTTTATAAATATGGAAAAATATATCATCTTTTATATAAATCATCTCCATATTCATCCCCGTCTATGGGTTTGAACTTTGCTAAAATTATTCACGATATTTTTTGGCACATAGTTACGATATTTGTCATGAGATTGAGGAGCATCTGTTTATTGATAATTTTTAATCGGATTTTCTCGTATTATATTGCTTGGAATTTCAAATGCCCACACCATATAAGTTGAATAGTTGACTGGGAGCAATACAAAATTAGGCAAGTGATCTGGCCAATAAAAATGCGCAATAGTAAACAAATTTTCAACAAATGATGGAGAAGAATTAAAGGTAGGGGAAAAAAAAGAAACTTATAATATAGCCAAAAATTAAATTCAAATACTTATATAGGCACCCCATTTTTAAATATTTTTAAGTTTTATTTTTTACACTATTCTTAAATATTATATTAATTTAGAAATAATTTTATACACCTTTACATAAAAAATATTGAAAGTTGTCTCCATGCAGAATTCTCAAGGGAGACTCACAATCAGTTCTAAAGCTACATGTATCTAACAGCTATGTAAGTTTTTTTTTTTTTTGGATGGGTAAAATTTTTTATCTCTATTTTTGTACAGTATTGTGTGGGTATTACATTTTTACCAACATTTTTGACACATTTCTCAAATTCAACCCCCAGCTCTCATAATTGATATAGACAGACATGATGTAAGTAGAAATTCTTATTATTGTTAATAAGCTGTTCTTCAGGGACTTAATTGTAATAATGAATACATTGTAATATGAGGGAGGGAGGGCCAATCCAGAACCCTAATTTTATCCCCAAATTACAACAATATGAGTTCACCTCAAGAATTGGATTCAACTATTTGCAGGTGGAAATTGACAACGGCATTGTTCGCCTACAGTTAACTTATCCGGAAGGTGCGATCAGTGCAGTATCATACAACGGTATTCGTAATCTTCTCGAGTATCGCAACAAAGAATCGCAAAGAGGGTGGGTTTGGTTGGTTGGAATCTGATGATTGTTTATATTTCTTGATGGAGTTTCTAATGATTCCAAAATGCAGGTATTATGATATTGTCTGGAGCAGGCGGGAGGAAGAAAGCTATTTCTACAGGTAAAAAATGGTTTGAAATTCAAAGTATTTTATGTTATTGAGCTGACGAACATATCCTTGAGTTGGAAATGTAACTTCCTTATGTAGAATCGGAGGCACAAGTTGCAATGTGGTACTAGAAACTGAAGATCAAATAGAAGTTTCGTTTTACCAGACATGGAATCAGTATAGTGATGATGATGTTCCGCTAAATATTGACATGAGGTATTGCTAGAAATCGAACAAACTTCGTGCTCTTTCAACTAGGTTGAGTTTAAGTGATGAATGGTGTTGTTATTTATAGGTACATATTGCGTCGCGGTGATTCTGGGTTCTACACCTATGCAATATTTGATCATCCAGAAGGATGGCCGGCTCTCAACATTGATGAAGCGAGAATAGCATTCAAGCTTCACCAGGACATGTAAGGCTTCGTCCACAATTTCTCCCTTATAAAAGTGTTATTCCACTTATTGCCGTATAAACTTACAGAAGTTAGAAAGGAGATGAACATGTGTCTAAAAGTAAATGTTTTTCTAAAGGTTTCGTTTCATGGCTGTATCGGACACCATTCAGAGGATCATGCCAACAAACGAGGACAGGACATTAGGCCACATACTTGATTATAAAGAAGCTGTTCTCTTAACAAATACCTCTGATCCCGCACTCAAAGGAGAGGTACATTTCCATTAGGACGAG
Source organism: Pinguicula primuliflora (assembly GCA_025802335.1). Classification (NCBI taxonomy): domain Eukaryota; kingdom Viridiplantae; phylum Streptophyta; class Magnoliopsida; order Lamiales; family Lentibulariaceae; genus Pinguicula; species Pinguicula primuliflora. Next base: position 9,813 of record JAOYMZ010029993.1, on the reverse strand, counting down.
GGCTAAAAAGTTGTAAATCTAATTTTTTTTTTCTTTAATCGTTCAATACGGATACTTGAACTCTTATTATCTAGTTAACACAAATCTTTACACTCGCTAGATTTGCATATGCATATCCAGGTTGATGACAAGTATCAGTTTTCATACGACAATAAGGAAAACCGCGTGCACGGATGGATCAGCAATCGCCCACACGTGGGATTTTGGGTCATCACACCAAGTGATGAGTTCAGAGCTGGTGGTCCTATGAAGGCTGATCTTTCTTCTCATGTTGGCCCAACTTCACTAGCAGTAAGAATTTTACTTCCTACCAAAACTGGACTCAGTTTTCGTGAATGATCCATAAAAACTTCATCAAATACTTGCTCTTATGCAGATTTTCTTCAGTAACCATTATGCTGGTCCGACTTTTGGAGTGAAAATAAAGAACGGAGAGCCCTGGAAGAAAGTTTTTGGTCCGGTTTTCGTGTATTTGAATTCGGATCCAGGAAACGATAGAAGCATACTTTGGGAAGATGCAAAACGACAGGTTCAATTTGCATTGTTTGGACAGTAATTTTATGTTTTCCTCTGCAATAACATTGTCGATAATCAGATGTTGGAAGAAATAGAGAAATGGCCATATGATTTTCCACAATCAGAAGACTTTCCTCGTGATGATCAACGTGGAGCTATCCAGGGCAGACTACTGATCCACGATTGGTACTTGAATGAACATGAAATGCCAGCACAATCAGCATTTGTTGGATTAGCTCCACCAGGTAATGTTGGATCATGGCAGGATGAAAGCAAGGTAATTTTGTTCGTTATGAATACTTGAGGTTATCAGCTATAGGTTCGACTAGTGATTAGCTTATAATCTTGTAATCATATCCAGGGCTATCAGTTCTGGACACAAACGGATGAAAATGGCACCTTCACAATAAGTGGGGTTCGATGTGATACTTATAATTTGTACGCTTGGGTCCCAGGCTTCATTGGAGACTATAAATATGAAAACGATGTTAACATTATAGCAGGTAAACTTTGTCTCGAATACATGTTTATTTTGTCATTAACATGACTAGAAAGATATATCTAAAATAACATGACTAGAAAGATATATCTAAAATAACATGACTAGAAATAATTGAAACTTACAGATAAAAGATTCATTTTTTGCAGGTAATATTTTTCAAACTGGTGATCTTGTGTATAATCCTCCTAGAAATGGCACAACTATTTGGGAAATAGGATTCGCAGATCGAACTGCTGCTGAGTTCTTCATCCCAGATCCTGCCCCTGGCCTTATGAACTTTTTAGACATCAACGGTACAGAAAAGTAAGCTATATATTTTGCATTCGACCCTAGGATTTCCATTTTATGTCCTACTCATATGAAAGTATTCATTCATCCTTCAGGTTCAGGCAATATGGGTTGTGGGATCGATATACAGATTTGTATCCTAACACGGATCTCATTTACAGAATTAATGGGAGTGATTACACCAAAGATTGGTTCTTCGCCCATGTTAACAGGTTATTATATCTTTGTTTCTGCATTATGCTTTTTTACAGTAATTCCCATGTTTTTATCTTAGAAAGTACCCATGATTTCCAGGAAAATAGACGGATATACGTTTAATTCCACAACTTGGCAAATTTTGTTTGATTTGAACAACGTATGCCTGTCAGGAGAATACACTCTCTGGATTGCTCTGGCATCTGCAACCATGGCAGAAGTACAAGTATGTTATTATATCCTTAGAACATATTGTTATGAGATCATTACTTGAAAATTCTGATTTCGTTGTACTTTCTCAGATCCAAATGAGCGCATATCTTATACCCTACTCATTGTGTTGTGTGATGTCAGGTACGGATCAACAATCCCGACACGGATCTCCCCCATTTCACAACGGGGCGAATAGGGCGTGACAATGCAATAGCAAGACACGGTATTCATGGTAGATATTGGTTGTTCAGCGCAAAGATATATGGATCCCAGTTGGAGAATGCTACAAACACAATATATCTGAAGCAAGCAACAGGTGGAAATCCTTTCCTCGGCGTTATGTATGATTATATTCGCCTTGAAGGCCCCTCGAAAGAGTATTGTTAGCTTGAAGGAAGGGAGATGTTCTTTTATTTTAGGAAGAATTTTTTAGCATGATGCCATGTTCATAATTCTTTATGCCCTCAATCTTGAGGAGGGTGAATTTTGGAGGAGGGCAGAGGGGGCCACAGCCCCTCTACCCCACCAACAAAAAATTATAGTGACATTTTTAAACATCTAATTATACATTTTAAAAAGAATTCTATACCTTTTTTACCTGTTTCTTCCCGAATATATGTTTAACCTCTTTATAGGTATAATGTATTCCGCTCCCTGAATATATATTTTTGTATTTTGCTCCAGAGCTCTAATTTCACCTTTAAGGGCCAAAAATCCTGCTATGCCCAGCTAGTGTTAGGGTATGTGTTCTAAGAAGTGGTATAGGAACTGTTGGTCTTTTACTGTTGCTTTGAGAACCATGGTTAGTTTTGAATTCCACTAGTAACAAAGAATTCGTCTGAGCCACGATTGTATTTGGGCTGAAGTATTATCGATTCATGAGAGGATAGATTTACATGAACTCTTATGGAATATGTACCAAAAATAAAAAATGTTCTTTTAAAAATATTGGCATAAATGGAAAGATTAGCCTGTAGTGTTCCCTTTCCCATGCGCTGCGCGAGGCGTACTATTATAAAATATTGCTATATCTTGTTAATGATACGAAATCTGGCTCAAGGCGCCTTTTAAATACCAGCTCTCACTCCATAGAAGTAGAACCATTGTCCCCCTGATTCTACCTTGTAGGTTACTCCGGTGTTTTGGTCGTCGGATAAAATGGCGATCTCGCCGGAAACAGAGCATCCAGTTAAGGCTTCCGGATGGGCTGCACACAATTCCTCTGGGATTCTCTCTCCTTTCCGATTCTCCAGACGGTATACAATACAACAGATGCATACGGTTATTAGTTCTTCTTCAACGGTCCGTCCAATATATGATGGTCTGTTTAACTGTTTTTTCAGGAAAACAGGGGAACACGATGTGCAGTTAAAGGTTCTCTACTGCGGCGTATGCCATACCGATCTCCACATGGCCAAGAATGAACTTGGGTTCACCCAGTTTCCCATGGTGCCCGGGTAATGCTGAAACGATCCTTTATGAATCATTGTCGTTTTTATTTCATTGCTGAACTCCAAACTCCTTGTATCCTCATACACAGGCATGAGATAGTGGGAATCGTAACAGAAGTTGGCATCAATGTGAAGAAATTCAAGGCTGGAGACAAAGTCGGCGTTGGTTTTTTGGTCGGCTCTTGCCACCAATGCGACATGTGCAACAAAGATCTGGAGAACTACTGTCCCAAACAGATCCTAACCTACAGCATGCCTTACTACGACGGCACCGTCACATACGGCGGCTACTCCGACATCATGGTGGCCGACGAGCATTTCGTCATACGTTGGCCGGAAAACTTACCTCCCGACACCGGCGCCCCTCTCCTCTGCGCTGGGATCACATCCTACAGCCCGTTGAGGTATTTCGGTCTCGATAAGCCAGGAGTGAAGGTCGGCATTGTCGGCCTCGGCGGGCTAGGACATCTCGCCGTTAAATTCGCCAAGGCGTTTGGATGTACGGTCACGGTGATCAGTACATCGGCCGGTAAGAAACAAGAAGCCATTGAACATCTCGGTGCAGACGAGTTTTTAATTAGCCGCGATCCAGAGCAAATGCAGGTAGTAGACTAATTTGGGGGAAATTTAGTACGTAGAGTAGAAACAAACCTAGGATTTGTTTGATTTATTTTCTTTGGAATCACCTCTCCAGGCTGCAATCGGGACGCTGGATGGTATCATCGACACTGTCTCTGCAACGCATTCGCTTTTACCATTGGTGAGTTTGCTGAAGCCGGAAGGGAAACTGATCTTGGTTGGACTTCCACAGAGCCTTGAGATTCCGATTTTTCCATTGCTGATCGGTGAGTAAAAATTCCATCAATCCCCCAACACATGATTCGCATTTCAAAATCTGACAATCTCTAATCAAATGTCGTCCGTTCCGTCAGGTCGGAGGTCGATCATCGGGAGCGCGATCGGCGGTTTGAAGGAGACGCAGGAAATGATCGATTTCGCGGCGGAGCACGGGATCCTCCCCGACGTTGAGGTGATCGGCATGGATTACATCAACACCGCCATGGAACGTCTCGTGAATTCCGATGTGAAGTACCGTTTTGTCATCGACATTGGAAACACATTGAAGAATAGACAAGAGTAGGATTTGCAGGCATGCCTTTCTTGAATAAGATCCAATCCCTCTTCAAGTAAGTGTTGTTCTATTTAGGCAGTTGATTTCTATTCAGGTGTTGCTCAATTCGTGTTGTACTCGCTTCACCCCACCAAACATTATGATTAAATTCGCGCTACGAAATTTTCACCCATCGCACATGGGTGGGGCCTATACACATTAATATGTGTGTGTTTATTAGTGTGGGTGAACTATTCGTGATATGTGTTCTTGGGATATATCAACTTTCTTAAATTAAGGTATTGTTACTCAATTATCTTTTACAAAATGAGGTAACCTATTATGAGAGTAATAGTTGCATACTATGAAGACATACTCTTATGTAGTTGCAAACTATGAGTTGTTAAATGGGCTTGTCAGAACTTCTGAACTTCTGCTTGATCCTATGGAGAAATGACTACTGAAACATGTTGAATAACATTCTATTTTCACATATAGCAAAAGCACAATGCGAGAAACAGTTAAATTCCATATATCGCCTACAATGGCAGAATAGAACTCCGCGAGGCTTTCCACTGAAAACCAGGAAATTTTGAGGAAAAAAAAAACTGAGCACCATCTCCACCATCCATTACTGCGAAGTCAGGGTGATATCATCTGGTAGCTGATCCTGCCAGTACAACTGAGCTTCATCATCGGAAGTAAATGAAACTGACGACTCTGATCTATCTAATACAACTTTCCCGGGGGTGGAAGCAGCATAACCAACAAACTACGAGCTGAGTATGAATCACTCTTAGTTGATAAGGAATTATTGAGAAAACAAAATGGTAAGAAGTAATCGGGTGACCATGGGAAACAAGAATAGCAGCTTTTTTGATTCAAGATTTAAAGATAAAAAAGATCTATCAGACCAAGATTCATATAGCTGAGTGCTGGAAGATGAAGTTCCGATTAGATCCAATTATTACAAGAAGCCACATCCTTATATATCAACACTTTTATACACATCAAGACAGGATTACACCACCGAAATTAGTGGTTATTTTCATGTTTTATCTTCGATTCAGATTGCTATGCTGCGCAAGGAAGTTGATATAGAGGAGATAAAAGCTGCTCTTATTAGTATGGATCCTGATAAAGCTCCGGGTCGTGATGGATTCACAACTGATTTTTTACCAAAAAAATGGAATGCATAGTTTTATCCCTTTCTACCTTTGGGTTTTAAGTATTCTGGTGCTCCGATTGTTTTGTCTCCCATGGTTGTATTCCAGAGCTTGGAGATATCATCGACGACCACCATATCAGAATCCAAGTAGATGACCTTGTTCACGCAAGGTTCAAGAAGATCACCCAGATAATTTCTCGCGTAATTCAATGGCTGTTCTAAGGCCTGCCTCATGGAGCTTTAAATCCGACCTCGCACTCTCTCTAGATCGATGTAATGCTGTTGGTACTTGGATCTTGCTCAAACTCTGCGAGAATACAAGATCAGCGTTAGATTTAGCAGGTAATCGAAAGTAATCGTAACAGAAACTTTCAGAAACAAAATGTAAAACACAAAAACTCCTGTTTTGTGTGAAAAGTGCAGATCTGTTGAAGAAAACAACGTAGGACTCAAGAACAGTCCAAAGAGATGGGCGTTAGTTTTGGCTCAGAAATCACAACTCGTCAACTGCACTCAAAATCGGTATTCAATCGGTTCAATAGAGAGAGAATGAAGCAAGGATCACAGATCCGGTGTAAAAGACGGATAAAGATCCGTGAAAGAGAGGCAAAAATTGGTCAAAGCTCGGAAGAACTAGGGTTTGCGGAGAGTTTCCGAGAGAGAGAGTGTGTGTAACAGAGAGTATACTGAGTGAGAGTGTAAAAGTGAAGTGAAAAAGAGTTAAGTATGGCTTTTATACGTGTGTCCAGAAGGTTCGATGAATGATGAGGGAAACGGGCTAAAACTAAACACAACGGACTGAGACAAAGTGCAGGTGTGGATGGGCCAGCGAAACCGGGCCGAGAGGACAGATAAGTAAAAGATACAAGTGGGCTAAGGTTTTGGGCCAAATAATTAAACAAAAATGGGTAATAATTCGGACCAAAAGTACAGGAGGAAATAATGGGATATGGGCCAACCAAAAAACAGGCCCACGAACAAAAACAGACCCGAAAAGATTAAAAACCTCTAATGAACCGAAAAATAAACTGAGGCTTGGTGGTCAATTGAGATGTAATTGGAGCGTATGAATTTCAATTTTCAAGTTACGCTTAGCGTTACCCGAGACAATTCAAAAATGAGACATCATGAACCCGAGGGTTTAGACTCATATAATTCTTACATGATCCGGCAATTAATCGAGTTCGGGACGTGCATGGGTGAATTAAACAAAAAAACACGCCAAGTTAGGTATGCAATTTGTTTATGTTCCCAAAAGTACTTACAAATACACTTTGAACTTCAATTCTGGGAAGATGGACCGAAAGAGGGATTCAAGCCCGATATCCGAGACTAGAAAATGGAAGAAACAATATCCGAACACCTCGAATGCTGCTGAATCGAGCGTACAGCGGCAATTGAGTCTTAAAGATATTCAATGCGGAGTGTAATGGGCAAACGTGTACTAGCGCCAGACCACAGATTCTAATTTTCCCATTTCCGAACACGATGCATTCATTGGCATTGCGGAAGTCGACGCCATTTATTTCCAACTTTCTTGAGTTTTGGTCTTTGCATTAACATGGTGTATAACTATTCACGAAGTCTTCTCTATCTCCTTTAGCTACTTTGAAATTGTGCATTTAACTTCTTTACTTTTTTCTATTTTTTTTTTAATTTCGGATTTCCGATCTGAAATTTCGAAATTATGAATTCCGAAATTTTGAATTGTAATATGGCTCGGATCGGGATTGTTGTTCGACTTCCGAAATAATTTCGGAACGGATGAAAAATAGGTTATTCTGAATTATTAATTTCAAATGCCCATCCCTAGTGACAAAGAAAGAAATTCAATTTTTAATTGTATCTGATATTTTACTCTCAAATTGAAGACCAACAACGTTATATTTGTTCTCAATCTCACAACTGGAGATTCAGGTTCGAATCTCACTGGGAGCAACAATTCATTTGGGCCACGATTCACAGGTGGGGGTCGCCGCGTGCAAGGGCGGAACTAGTCCCCCAATCTAGGGGGGCTAAAATCTGTTTAATTTTTTTAATATTTTTTAATTAAAATACATTTTTTAATTTATAAAAATCATAAATAAGAATTTTTCCCAATTCATCTGACATTCAACCAAGAATCCTTATAGGAAACAGCAAATGAACGAATATATATGTAAGTTGGTTAACGAATATATATATATAAGTTGGTTTATGCACAATGCAGATACCCTATTTCAGTTCTTGCTTGGGCTTGCAGTTGGTTTAGTCCCTTGCTGATTCTGTCGTTCCATCAGCAGGAACCATCAAAGCAGCATCATCTCGGGTGCTCGATATCCCATGGTTCCAACAACTTTGCTAAAAGTGCACCTTCATCTCTTTAATACTCTTCCATTAAGACGCTCTCCAGTAGCCGTGTCTGATATAAGTAAAGTATAATAAGGATAATAGAAAATCATGAATCTACGTGAACGATAACATCACATACCTTATCCAAATTCAAACTAGTGAGCGCTTCGGCAGACATTCCCTTGTGCTTGACCACTCGAGGAATTGGGGTATAGTATAACAACCTCTTCTCTCTGACTTAGCTACAGGAATACAAAACTTGCCATACTTTAACTGATCTGCCAAGGCTTCGTCCATCGCGGTCCAACCAAAGCTTTTCACAGTTTGAGATTCAGAAATCAGAAGTAATTGTGATTTCTCCTCCAAAGTTTTACACCAGCAATTTTGGGATCGTTCTGTTCATCCAGAAGGATATTGCTTGAGGTCAGATTCCCATGGACTATGTTTTCATAGCTATGAAGGTAGCACATCCCACGGGTTATTCCCATTACTATGGCCATCCTTTGTGGCCATGGAATGTAGGGTTTGAGCCTCACCCTTGATAGGAGAAGCTACCAAATACTTCCATGAGCAGCCAGCATCTCTTCAGTATCATTGATATGGGCGGATTGTCCCATACCGAAAATTCACCAAAAGAACAAACTCTATATATACCTACTTGTGCAAGCAACAAATTGGAGCTAGCTTCCATGACAGGCTCAAGCCAGTGCAGTTTGCTTTTCGATTTCTATGGTCCCTGGGCTGGGATACCCAACAGCCTAAAAAAATAAGTGTATGTAATATTTTTCTAAAAAAAATGAAGTAGCGATTAAGCATTGGGCCGATGCGGGTAGAGGACTTGCCATCTCTTGTGTGTTTGATTATATTTTATGAAATTTTTTTCAGATAAGTACATTTAGGGCTGTCCAAAAAATACCGGTACCGGTACCGATAAGAATTAAAAAATATATAAATTAAAATATTTTTTAAAATTTTTTCAATAAAAAATATATTTTTTATTTTTATTTATTAAAAAATTGAAAAACGGCACTGGCCCGGTACCGGACCAGTACCAATACCGGTACCGAATAGAACCGGTACCGGTACTGGTACCTTTTTTTATCTGGTACCGAAGTACCGGTATCGGATGGTACCGGTACCGGCCGGTACCAAAAATTGGTACCGGGAACCAACCGGTACCGGTACCGGTCATGTGGCGGACCGATACCGAAGTACCGGTTGGACAGGCCTACTCATATCCCGTGTCACATTCGAGTTCCAACAATATTTATAAGCTTTTGATCGCTTTGCAAAAAAAAAAGTTATAAGTTTTCGATCAGTGACATAAACCTGTCAATCAAATCTAAATTCACCGCTGGTCAGAAGCGAGCTAGAGAGAGACCAATCACGCGACACACGTCTGATTAGCGATGATCAGCTAACCTTTTCGATCACACCAAAGAAGAAGTAAACAACAATCTTGGTGTTTACATTTTACCAGTGTTCAACATTATGCAGTTTGGGTTAAAAGGGGGGCGCCTAGTGGTTATGGGCTGACAGATTACAGGTTCAAATTTCCTTAGCGATATTACCTATAAAAAAATTTATGCAGTTTAGGAAAAGAAAGAACAAAAATATCTACTTATTCCTAATAAATTTGTTGTCCCATATTTATTTAGAAAAAATATGTACATTTAATTATAGGTGGTGGTTCCGTTGTCATCTTCTTATACATCAATTTATACACTCATTTTTAATTCCGGCCACTAGCATCGCCCGTTGATGGAATTGGTCACATCGCTAGAAACCTTATACATTGAAGATCACATGTTCAAGTTTTGGTCTGGTTCCGAGAACTTTATCACCGTTTAATAGGGTTTCATATTTTCCCCTTAGGTTAATAGTCCTAAATAGAGTTATAGAAAATTTAGGCGACAAAGTCGCCGGAACCGGACCAAAACTTGAACATGTGATATTCTATATATAAGGTTTCTAACGATGTGACCAATTCCGTCAACGGGCGATGCTAGTGGCCGGAATTAAAAAGGAGTGTATAAAT
>JAOYMZ010029982.1:0-16793 GCA_025802335.1 Pinguicula primuliflora | reverse complement strand
TTTCCATCCATCTCGGTCCATTTGTCATCTTTGACATCCGCCGGTCGGTCACCAATAGCCGCCAGACAATTATCCTTCCGCAGACAATTAGGTTTCACACATTTATTTTGTGTGTAATTGAGTCGAACATCATATCATGTGTCAACAATCAGTTAGCCATATATAACTAAGCATGAAAAAATTATGTAAATTTAACATTATTTGACCATGAATGCCCCATGACATGACGAGCTTAGTGCTACTACTATATGCGGAGATTATACAAAAACTGTCCATCTTTTCCAGCGATGTTCATTACAAACTGTATGGTCTCTAATGTGTGGTGGACTGATATCATCTTCTAACAAACATTAGGTGCCACCGTTGGAATGGTCTATTCAGTGATCGATTGTAGCATTTAGAACGTATTTTGGGAGAAGCAAATCTGTGAGAAAATTCTATATTACAAGAAAAAATAGCAAGGAAATCTCAAGAAATGTGAAGTGTGACCATGTTAATTGTTGGTCAAAAGTTGTGGGCCAACCATTTACCCAATGGGAGTGTTGACACATAACATTTCTTATGATTTTCTTGTCAAAATTTCAATCGGTCACCCCCTTGAACGAAGCAATTCTTGAATGTGGTGTATCACCGCCACCATACCTCTTGGCAAATCAGCAAGAAACAAACGATGCAATTTTCAATCAAATCCATTGGCATAGTGAACAAGCCCTCAAACAGATTCAGCTGCCATTGTGGCTAGAGATGATCAAAACAGACTCACGGGTAGGATTGCTCTGGACCCTACATGACCCTATCTCGAGTCTCACCCTATTTATAAATCATAGGGTCGGGTCTTGGGTCCGCGGCCGGATCCGACGGTCGGGTCACAGGTTTCACCCCTTACCCAAGACCCTATCCAATTATCATTAATTAAAAAAATTGTCTACTAGAATTTGAACCTGTAGTTACAAAAATTAACTTAATCTTCAACCATCATTAGATTATTTATGACTACTTGTTAATAGTTTTATATTTTAATTTAATAAACTACTTTTTAAGTTAGTTAAAATTTTCAAGTTTATTTATAAGTGTTCTTGACCTAGCTTTTGATGTTAACATAGAAATTAATTAATTCACCAAATATTTTTTTAGTTTCTCTCTATTCCTTGCGCTAAAACTTCTACTGTTCATTTGAAATTATTTTTCCTTCAATTGACTACTTTTCATGATCATGATTCAAATCATGTGTTAAATAAAAGATATTTATGAATTATTATTTTTTGATTATGTTGTGTAATTAAAACTATTATAATTTAATGTTATATTTGTAATTTAAAATTAATTTTAATTCAATTCATTTATATATATATATAAGTTTATACGAAATAATTATGGAATCAAAAAAATCCGGCGCATTCTAACTAGCTCCGATCCGAGACTTGAAAAGGTCAGAGGGTTGGGTCATGGGTCTAGCAACAGACCCTACCCTACCCGACTCTAGGGTCACCGGTCTAACAACAGACCCTTTGACCCGTCGGGTAAGGATCGTGGATTTGATGTTTGACCCTAGGGTCGGGTAGGTAGAGATTTGATCATCTCTAATTGTGGCAGATATGGGGAAGAAAATCCCTCTTGCACCTTGCAACTGGTTTAGGAGAATGGTGATGAAAGCTTATCGCCTATACATTGTGTAAAATTTCGGTGAGATTTTGAGAGAAATCTTGTGTTTTTCATTACAATAATGCTTCTTGTACTGAAAGATTATTGTCCATAATTTCGGTACCCACCAATTTTGGTGGGCTTACGGATGCCAAAAATAAAAAAGAAAGACCAAGTTTAATATACTCGCATCGAAACGGTGTGGTAACCGATCATAAACTTTTATTTGGGCTCTAATAACACACTGTTTATGGTTATGTTTGTTGCTCTTAAAACACTTATTTAATAGGGTTTTGGTTTTTTTTTTTTTTGCGATGAAAAATGCCAAAATCAAAATCTGTGATAGGTTCCGACACTGTTTCGACGTTTTGATTCCAAAATCGGTTTTACATTTTTTTACCTAAAAATGCTGAAAAAGTCATGGTACTTTAGTACGGCTAATGCTAAATCGGACGAAAAAATCACGGACGAAAGTCAGGTGTTCGAATATTACAGGCCGACCGAAAGCGTTAACAATCACATCAACGAATTAAATCCTTCCACGTCTATTTCGTCCGCTCTTGGTATTCAAGTTTCGTCCGGTATAGACGCACTCCATAATTTTAGATACATGTATCATTAATATTTTATTTCTTTATTGTCTTGGGGAGGCGGAAAAGTCCAATATACATATTTGTAAGGATGGAATAAAACAACAGTACATCCTAACGCAACTGATTTTGCTATTGCAAAACCAGACTCTAGTAAATTACTTTTCTTTTAGCAAGATCTATCAAACACAATCAAATCACTCCAAGTAAGCAAGAATCGGACGAGTTGAATTTGGGCATGTCACAACAAAGCTGCGGGCTACAACAATTTGTGTGCGGCCGCTTCAGCTTTTTTTTTCTTCACCCAACAACAACGGTGAAATGGACAAAAAACACACACTTAGTCTTGATAGGACGAACAACGAACGCAACAACCGAAAGAAAAAAATGCAGGGTAAAATGGTAAAACTCCAGCAGTTGGACTATTATGCTGCTGGTGGTGCTTTTGACTGCTGCCGGGGGAATTTCTGTTTTCTAGATCCGGAAATTCTTTCCGACGAAGGTCTGACCGAATTGCCAGCTCGCCGGTACAATGTTCCATGATGTGGAGGTTCTACGGTCACTGCCCGTGACCCGGAATGACAGCGACTGGCCACGGAGGATGGTGCTGGTTTGCCAATTCTGGCCCCAGTTACGGCTCAGGCTCATCCAGCCAGTGCGGGAACCTTTGACGCTCACCCTCACGATATCACCGGCACCGGCGACGTTGGTGATTAGGATTAAGTTGAAGTATGGGTTGCCGTTGATCGTGAATCGGATGCCGCCGTGCTTTCGGCATGGAACCCTAATTTGGCCAAAAAAGGTATTTAGAAAAAGCAAAAATAAAGTAAAAGGTGAATAAATAAATAAATTCGACGGGACTTTTTCGATGTTACTGGGATTCCACAAACAGGGTCTGATGGTTGACTGGAATTCGGATCGGACGGTCCAGATTTGGAGCCGAAAGGTAAATAAATACGACGTCGTGCAATAATGACATTAACTACTACTAATTGAGTTGTGAAAATGGCAAAGCGAATAATAGAAAAGGAAAAGATTCTTTTTACCTTCGGTAATTGACCGGCACAATTCCGGCGCGGTACTCTGCAATCCTGAGGAACATTGGCATGGCGAGGTCGAAATGTTGTCTGGGCGGGTTGCACCACCCTCCATCGTCGTTGGGCTGCGCTGGATTCGGCGGGCAGAAGTTGGTGGCCGTCACCAAGATGGACGGGTTTCCGGGCAGGCAGTTTGGACCGGCATTCACGCACCTCAACTCGAAACACGCGCCGCAGCTGAATCCGTTGTTAAAAAGCGCCGTGCTAAGTGCCGCCGTGTTCACGCCGTATCCCTGGCTGTACAGGTTCCCGTACCCGCAAGCGCCGCCTGTTCAAACAAGAAAATCTAATTTGACAACGGAATATTTTCCAGCCCAGAACAGACTGTAACGGTGAAATGTGAGTTACCCATGGTGCCAGATGCGTCGCTTCCACCGTAGAAAGTGGCGTGAGCTCCCTCCCATGCCCCTCCGGAGTAGACGCCGGGAATTCTGGCATCCGCCGGCGGCGCAAATGCTGCGATGAGAGGAACGACACAGGCTAGTAGGGTTGCGAAAGTCATTTTTCTCTCAGCACGGAGCAAAAAAGGAATGCAGCGAAATGAAGGAGGGAATTGGGGGGAAGTCGGTGTGGAAATACGGTACTTAAGGAGGGAGACTCGCAATCTAAGTGGCAAATTAGTGTAATTTCGAGAGGAATGCGAGTCCTATTTCGTAAATTTAGATAGTAAGCATGTGGAGCGTAATGTGCACTCGCTTCGCCAATGGCGGTTCACTGTCGTACAAATGCCGTGTGGAACCCACCGCTGAGGAACAAATTTCGCATTCTCGTTGCGCCTGTTCTTAACCTTCACAATTGCATTAATTTAATAATTACCAGAAATTCCTTATCTTTGGTCATATTTTTTGTTTTTAGCAAAGCGCTTATCTTTGGTCATTATTTTTAAGCTTAGCATTACTTTTATATTTTTGGTCCAAAAAAAAATACTTTTGGTAATTGTAATGATATAGGTACCAATTTTATTGACATATGATGTTGTACATATCATAAATGATACAATTTATAATAGTTACAATATTATAACATGTATGAATTTACATTATGGGTAAGAGTATAAATTTCACCCTTAGAGTTTGGTATGTTATAACAATTTCATCACCGACAATATCTAAAAAATTAATTAAGAATACCCCGCTATGAAAAAAAATACAATAAAATTATCGATGAAAAAATTAGTGTAACCATAGCGAAACATGAATATTTTTATCTATGATATACAAAATAATGTATTTTCGAACTTCTATAATATGGACCATTATAGAAGTTCGAAAGTTTTGTAAATATGAGATTTGATAACTGACATTTGATTTTATGTAATGTAATAATTGAATATTTATTATAGCGTTCTATTAAAATCGTTACCATTTGAATTTTGGTTAATGATTGAAATATTTTCTTGTGGATGAAGTCAAATTAAATGTAGGAATTCCGAATTAATATTTTTTACAGTTGAGTCAATGAAAAATTCTTTAACTTACCCCAAAAATGAATAATTCTACTCAATCTTCAACAAATATTTTTCTCAGCGTATAGATTCTATTCGATAACAGTCATCTAATGCCTGATAATCGTTTCCCGCGAGAAAATTTCAAGTGTCTTAGGTGTCGAATAAATGAGTTATGTACTGAATTCGACTCATGACCGTCAGATTTAAATATTGGATCACAATTTCGACGGTAATAATTAAAATTCGGCATATCTCATTTTTTCAAGAGAAATTTTATGGTCCATGATGTTATATTCAAATTAATGATGTTAAGTCTAGAATTGTAACTGTGACCGTTGATTCACAACATCTAAATAGCCAATATTAAAATTATGGACCTAACATCATTAATCTGGATATAAGATTCTGGACCTGAAAATTAGGGTTTATTCAATACCTAATATTCAACACGGTTCTATACTTTCCGCCCGGTTCATTTAGGCTGCTTATACGGACGCCTATACCACTTAGACGATGGGCGGACTTAACCGTCCAACACTTTATAGAACACTACTTATAGATATGAATTTAATTAAAATGATTGAATGATAAAAAGAAAAAAGAAAAGAAATGGTAAAAAAAGGAAAAGATAAATTTGGACGGAAGCAAGGATAAATTTGTCAGTTCAGCTGTACTTCGGTAACGGTGATATCACTCACAAAACCGACCCGGCTGAATCGGATATGGGATCCATTAGAATTGAGCAATTAAAGCGGCCATGCACGAGTTTCTCTTTGGACGGGTTCCACACCCACCCAGGCACGTAGTTCCCGATCTGTACGCACCTATAGAGGATAAAACCCCAATTCTTGCAACTTTCCGAATTATATTTCGATCCATTAATTCAAAAAAGATAAATATATTTATATATTTTTTTCTATTTAGTGTCCCCTCTTTCCCAAATGCCTTTTGGCAAATGGTCTCTTGAGTGGTAGGGGGCAAACACCAGTTTAAGGACAATCCCAACTAGTTCCCCCCTATGTGAGCTGGTTCAAATCCTATGTGTGTGACCTATGAAGAATAAGGAAACCTCTACCCTTTGATGATCCTAATTCCTATAAATCCGGACTAACAAGAGGGTAACTCCTACCCGTCCAGATTTTGCTATGTGAAGAGGGTGAATCGTCTCGCCTCCTCAAAACCTCCGTCGGTAAACCTCCGGGGTAATAGGAAAATCCGAGAGAGGAAAAATAGTACGACACCCGACTTGCCTCTTTTACAACGTGATAGTGAGTGTGTGCCTCCTGCCCATGTGTGTGCCTAACTAAGTGTCTGTCCCTAGCCCTAGAGTGAGGGCATTGCCTCAGTTCAACGCATTTATCTCCTCTTCCGTGTAGAAGTTGTGATCTCCATTCTCGAATCCCCACTTCGCTAGTTTGACAGTGGCTTTTTTGTTTCTCTTTGGTGCAACCAGAAGAGAGACTTGATTGAAGGCTTCAAGTGCTTCCCGGATCTTATGCACAGCTGCTTGTTCTCTCCATGGACATTCCCTACGTGAAACCAGATATGATTGTGCTTCGCTTATTTCAATTTCTATGTTGAACCAGCACCTTTGTTTGCAGAAGTGTATAGCTGAGAGAATAGCTTCCATCTTGGGTTCGATGTTCAGTTTTGAAACTGCTGAGAAACCTGCTTGAATCCTGCCATTGTGATCCCAAATAATTCCTCCTAATCCTGTTCTTCTGCTTCCGTTCTGGGAGAATGTTGCTGTAGTTAGTCTGAATACTCATATTGGTGGTGGCGTCCATTCAGAGACTGGCATTCTAGGCTGATTTGGAGTAGTTGCTTCTGGTAGCTGGAGATCTAGTGCTGCAGTGATCATCCGGTCTTCCTGCGCAGGTGGCATTGTCCATTTCCCCATTTTTGCAATTTGCTTCAATAGTGAAGTGATTTGATTCTCTGCCCGTTCAAGAGAAATCTCTTCATCCTGGTAGTTGGCTTTACACCTGGAAGTCCAGATCGTCCAACAGATTAGTACAGGGAGGGTTTTGTAGATTTTACCAATTGTTTCCTGCTGCCGTGAAGAGGTTCAGATTTCCAGCCTAGTTTCCAGTGATACAATTGAGATTGGGATTCGGCACTTGAGTTCATACAGTTCCCATATGAGCCTGGCAAACTCTCCATAGGAGAACAAATGTTCTATTGTTTCCAACTTGGTAGTAACTAGTAAGAAATGTCTCATTTCATTGAAATTTACTCCATTTGCATGCATCATGACTAAAGACAAGATTTGCGCATGAAATCCAGTGTAAATTTGGGAAAATTACATATAAAAAAAAGTTTGGCGAAATGAAGATGTAATACCACTTTCGAAATATTCATACCTAGAGGAGAGCTATGCTATGACATAAATTTTTTCTTTGAATGTTATATATAGATTAATGATGGTTATGTTTAGAATTCTAATCGTGGCTGTCGGATTCCACAAGCAGTCCTATGCATCCAATAACTACAATTAGAATTATAGACGTATACATCATTAATTTGAATATAAGGTATGATGCTATGACAAATGTTGATTTGAATCATACTAGTCCCTAATGGTGGTTATTACTCATTTTTGTAGTATGTGATGACAATAGCCACAAATTGTATCCTACAAGAGTTGATCATCACTCTCAGTATTAATCCTCACTTTAAAAAACGGTAGAATTACATTATTGTTTTGTAATTTACAAAAATACATAACATTTATTCATTGATAAAGTACGTACGGCTGAGTGATTTTGATTTCTCCTTTTTTATGGTACAATATGTAATAAGTGTTGTGTAGCATGCAATAATAGTTGGGCCAATGGTGTTGCTTATTTTCTACACATAACTGATAGCACATGGGGATCCCAATTCATTAAGAAAAAAATGGTCCAACCAAAGAACTTTTTCTTTTTTTCTTTTCTTGGAGTTCACATGATCTTCTTCGAGTTTCTAGATCCATTGGAGGCCAGAAATACTTTTGAATCATAACTGCTCCAACTTCCAACTAAAAAATTTGAATAATACTACTTGTACTTTAGCTTTAACTTTGACACTTTAATAAATTTTGGCAACCATCACAACCACACATTATAGGTGTCACATAAGAGATTTATGAAAGTGTGTCAAAGTTGAGGATACAAATAGCATTGCTCAAAAAATTAGATTTGTCTTATTGCAATTTGTTCTACGGACTACCTTGCATAAGTTATACTTCTAGCCATAAGAAAGATTAGATGGATAGTTGCTTCTTAATCCTCTCGTGTCGTGTTTTTCTATTAATTACTTATTGTTCCTCTTATATAATGTCTTTGTTGATTCAACCAAACATATGCATAGGATTATAAGCTAATTATAATTATTTAGGAGTTATTATCTAAATATAGAAAATATAAATATGTTTTTAAAAAAATATATACAATATTGGGGTGTATCCCCCAACACATTCATGATTCAACCACTATCTTGGATCATTGACCGCTGCGATTGACTCTGTTAAAGTAAGTTTGTCCCACACTGGATACAGACGGTAAGTATGAGTGATTTATATAGGAATAGTGTGGGTAATTCAATTATCTTGATATCAGGGTTTTGAGGATTATACCCACATTCCTAATAAATTCACCCCCACACGAGATCTGGTTGCCCACTGTGGGTTCAGACTCGGTTTTCTTAGGGATCATGGCCCGATTGTCGGGGCTTGACCTAATTTATTTATAGATTTAAGTTGATATCGGAGCACCCAGGTTAGGGCCCGTTGTTGTTGTTTTCGCTGTAATTATTCACCAGTGTGGAGTGTTCAAGTCCACCAAGGCTTGTCTAGTCGGACTTGAGGGCGAATGTTAAAGTGGGTTTGTCCCACACCGGACACAGAGGGCAAGTTTTGAGTGATTTACGTATGAATAGGGGTGGTAATCCAATTACCTTGGTACCAGGGTTTTGAAGATGATACCCACATTCCTAATAAATTCACCCCACAAGCGCACCACACACACGAGACATGGTTATCCATTGTGGGTTCAGACTCAATTTTCTTTAGGGACCATGGCCCGATTGTCGAGACTTGGCCCAATTTATTATTTATAAATTTAAGAGACTCCACCGGAATAGCTAATGCATTGATCATATAAAGTCTGACTATGTTGGTGATAATTTTCACGAACTATTTAAGCTAAAAAAAAATTGAACCGATATTTTGTTTTTGCCAACCTTGGTCTGAGGTCTCTCCATCTAAGAATGGAAAATAGACTAATGTTATAAAAGGTACTAGATGGTCTTTGGGTAAAGCTATGTAGGTGACCTTTTTAAAACATTGTCCCCTCCTTGTCTAATGTGCCTTGGTTTGTTTTTGAACCCATGCCAGAAATGATCGGGCACGAGCCTTCCTGTGCATGAAAAGTGCATTCTCAAGTGGCATATCGGCGACCCAAAGCTAATTCCTTTATGTCACCCAATCATGTCATGGTGTCAAAGTTGTGCTTGTGGCTAACTAGTGATTATGCGATTGATAAATACATTAAAAGTTTAGGGATTTAAAATCAGTCAACGATAAACCATATGAGGGTATCACATCTTTCTCGACAAGTATATTTTATCTTCGTAAAGTGGTTTGCAGGTTATTGTGGTAGGATACTGAATTTAAGTGATAGTATTTCCATATGTTATTAAAAAAATCCAATCATCTTATCATATACTTTCCGTGCACGGGAATGCATGCGCTATATTATTTTTGGCAAGAAATCAAGAGTCCTTCAGTCAAATCATTCCAATGCTTACCAATCCTAACCATTCCTAAACCCTACATCTCTTGAGTTTGAAAGAATGTAAAAACGAGATAAGGATTTTATGTGGTTCGGCGAATTGTCTATTCCACGGGAGAAGTCTTTTTTTTCCTTTCTTTCTTCTCCTCTTTCTTGTTGTTTTCGGTTTTACATGAGCACAATATATATGAACACTTCTCAATTCTAGTTAGGGTAAATCCCAGGATTTTGGTACATCAAATCCCGTAAAATAAGGGAGAGATTTGTAGACATTTCCTATTTTAACTTTGTCAACACTTCCCCTCTAGTTGAGTGGTGGAGGTCCAATACCCAACTTGCACATTATTTCATGAAATGATTTTCTTGTTATTGTTTTGGTTAACACATCAGCTAACTGGTCTTCAGAACGAACGAATGGAAGAGAAATGACTCTACTCTTGAGCTTCTCCATGATGAAGTGTCTATCAACCTCAATATGTTTTGTCTTGTCATGTTGTACAAGATTCTCAAAAATATGAACCACTGCTTTGTTGTTACAGTAGAGTGGGCAGGGACGATCCGAGCAGAAATCCAACTCAGCCACAATATCTCAGCTATTCCCCGAAACTCAGCCTCTGCGCTTGTGAGCGCTACAACCTTTTGTTTCGTACTATTCGAGGTCACCAGGTTTCCTCCGACAAAAGTAAAATATCCCAATGTGGATTTTCGGTCCACTGGATTCTCTGCCCAATCTGCCTCAGTATACGCCTCAATCTCTAGGTGGCCATTGTTCTTAAACATCACCCCAACATCACTTGTCCCCTTTAAGTATCGAACTACTCATATTGCTGCCTCCAAATGTTCCTTTTGAGGACTATGCATGAACTGACTGACTATCCCGACAGTGTATGCTATATCCGATCGTGTGTGTAACAAATAGATCAACTTTCCTACAAAATGTTGGTATCTCCCCCTATCAGCGGGTTCAGCCCCTTCAATTATTCTCAGTCCGTGATTCGACACCATAGGAGAATTCACTGGCTTACACTCCAGAAGATTTGTTTCCACCAATAAATCCAGGATATACTTTCGTTGTGACACATAGATTCCATATTTCGATCTAAAGACTTCTATGCCATGAAAATACTTCAACTGCCTAGATCATTCATCTCAAATTCCTTAAACAAATTCTCCTTCAAGCTCCCAATCTCTTCAACACCATCTAAAATTATCACCATGTCGTCCACATAGATAATAAGGCATGTAATACCCTGTGGCCATCGCTTGAGGAACAGAATGTGATCAGAATTGTTTTGACTGTACCCATATCGTCTCATGGCCACAGTGAAACGGTCAAACAATGCCTTCGATGACAGCTTAAGCCCATACAATGCCTTTCTCAATCTACAAACTTTCCTTGCTCGGAATTGGTGTGAAAATCTCGAAGGACTTTCCATATAGACTTCCTCCTATAGATCACCATGTAGAAATGCGTTCCTCACATTAAACTGATAAAGAGACCAACTCTGGTTTGCTGCAATCGAAAATAGGACACGAATAGTATTAATCTTAGCAAAAGGTGAAAAAGTTTGAGAATAATCCACCTCATAGGTTTGGGTGTATCCTTTTGTCACGAGTCTCGCCTTATAACATTCAGCAGAGCCATCACCATTCCACTTTACTGTATACACCCACTTGCATCCGACAGGTCTCTTTTCCCCACTCATTCTACACTTATCCCAGATGTGATTTTTCTCCAATGCCGCCATCTCAACCTCCATTGCCTTCCTCCACTTGGGTATACTCAATGCTTCATCAACTGTTCTTGGAATTTCCTCAGTGTATAGAGCCATAGGGAATGCCTTGGCTGAATTTGATCCTCCCCCTGAACATATTAGCCATAGGATATCGTTTCATTCTAGGTACGTGTACTGTCGAATAACGTCTCGTAGGAATACCCCTGGTGGATCGATTTGGGAGATCACGTGCCGGTACAACTGGTATGCTTCCATTACCTGAACTATCAGAAGCTACCATGTGATCAAAAACAGACTCAACAATAGGAGCAATAGGGTTTATCGAGATATACAGAGATGGAGGCAACACCGCAGGGCCTCCAGACTGTACCACTGTCTCAGGGACTTCGGCTAGCACAACAGGAAGTGGCATTGGGAATAGTGGCTCTTTCTGGAAGTTTGGAGCTATGGAAGGGAGACTTACCCAATCGAGTGGGTCACTAGCAGTCTCCCCCTTACTACTAGATTGAGGTAGCTGCAGAAATAAAACTCCGACTCAATGAAGTCACAATGAAGCGTAACAAATAACCACTTCGAGATAAGGTTGTAGTATCAATATCCTTTCTAATGTCGTACCCTACAAAAACATATTTAAGCGAACATGGATTGAGTTTACCCTGGTTAACTCGAGGAATATGAACAAAGACCAAGCATCCAAAGATCCGAGGATCTAACGTAAGATACGAAGGGACTTTAGTATGAACAGACAAGGTATGCAGAGGAGTTTCAAAACCGAAAACCCGTGTTGGGAGACGATTCACTAGATAAGTAGCTGTGGCTAATGCGTCAGGCCAGAATTTGGGAGGCATCCGGGACTCATGCATCATTGCTCTTGTCATTTCCAAAAGAAAACGATTTTTCCGTTCAGTCACCTCATTCTGCTCTGGGTATATGAACACGTACTTTGATGAATCAGGCCTTTTTCATTACAAAAATCAGCCATTTTCGAATTCACATATTCCCCCCTCCCCCCATTATCAGACCAGAGAATTTTAATAGGGCACTCAAACTGAGTAGAAATCATGTTGTAGAATGTGAAAATTTTATCACACACATCACTCTTATTTTTTACAAAATAGATCCAGCACATTCTGGTGCATTCATCGATAAAAAGAACAAAACTAGGGCAGGGCCCCATATATCAGAATGAATAATCGAAAACAGTTTTTCAGTCTTGGACATACTTGACACAAAAGAAGCTCGATGAGCTTTAGCACGAAAACATTAATCACACGTAATAGGAAAATCAGAAAGTTTAGGAAAAAGTTTCTTGAGATAACTATCAAAAGGATGACCTAGGCGTTGGTGCCACAATCAACTTTTCTCAGATGAGTGCTACTGGCTGTCAGGATTTGAGAATCAGGGACATTATCGACGTCGTACAGTCTAGCCCGTTCAGTACCACGTCCAATAATCTCCTTTGTCTGGATATCCTACAATACACAAAATGTGGGATACATGATAACAGTGCAATTCAATTCCTTAGTCATTTGACTAATCAATAATAATTTATGGGAAAGAGCAGGAACTAATAAGCAATTGGATAACTTTAGTGAAAGAGTTATCTCAATCCTTCCACCACCCTTAACCGGTAACACTTCTCCATTCGCTGTTTGTATACTGCTTTTCAAGGAAACTTGTATAGCATTTAAATCATTAACATCATACGTAACCGTGTCAGTAGCCTCACAATCGAAAGTCCATCTTGAATTTTTTCCTTTCACGACCTAACAAGAATTTACCTCTCCCTTGTGCACATCAAAATATCCCTCCGAAAAATCTCGTGCATTAGTAATGGATAAATTTGTAAAACTCTTACCACACTTACCCACTTCATCCGCTGATTCTATTCCGTATCTTCGCGTCTCCTCATTTCTCATCTGCCCATCTCTCTCAATGTGAGAGCCACTACTGCTATTGGGCAAAATTCGGCTTGTGTTTCTGCAGTGGTGGATGGGTCATCGCCTCCCGACACCTACAGTTGCGAAACCGGTGCCATCATCCTCTATCTCCACTATCTCGCCGTACGCTGCAGTGCCTCGGCACTGTCCACCTCCATTTCGTCGAGCTCCAGGAAAACCCTTCAGGTGATAACACTCCCTTTTTATGTGTCCAAGCTTGCCGCAATACTCGCTTCTCCACCGAAATGATGGATTCGGAGTGAATACTCACGTTTCAAACCGGCGGACATTGGTGGACCAGTCAGATTCGCTGTGATGGCTGGTGATTCGGCCTTTTTTTGCTCGGGTCGGTTTTGAGTTGCCAGGTCGGCTAATACCCAACTTGCTGTAGTTCGCTCCACTCAACGCTTGACCCGCTCCTTGACCTGGTTCGTGAATAATTGTTTCGAGGTGGGTTATGGTTACTCCATTCAACCCCGATGATGAATTTTGGGATTTCTGTGCGATTAGGTCAGATCTGAGGCCCAAGTTCTGATGGTCGCCGTCATTAGGGTTTGTTGTCGAAGTGAGAATCTCCCGGCGAGCACCTTCACGGTGAATTATGGCATATGCTTCGTCTACATCTGCTAGTGGCTTCTCTTTGAGAATATCTCGTACTATTGGATAGAACATCTTGTTCAATTCCGATAGAAAAGCGAACTGTCTATCCTCCGATCGCAATTCATTATACTTCATGATATCCTCCTCATATTTTATCGGGTTTGGTCTACGCCTATCGATTTCCATCCATAAATTGTTTGATAGGCTATAGTATTCTTCAATACTGATCTGATCCTAAGATAGTTGTCCTGCTTTCGTTTTAAGTCGAAAATTTGTAAGTTGTCTTCCCCTACCAGAAAGGTCTTAGCCAGTGTCCTCCACAAAACTTCAGATGTCGGAAAATGGATGTATTGTCTTATGATACTTCGGTCTATATTATTCGTCAGCCATGAAGACACTTGGAGGTCCTTTTTCCTCCATGATTTATATGCCTGATCAGTTTTCTGCGGTGGCTTCTCGGTTAAAAATTCATACCGTCCGCGTCCACCACCACCAGTCACGACTTTCATAAGCCGTACTCATAACACATAATTCTGATTATCTAGCTTGACTTCGATTATCAGGTCCGTCTGATGTTCGTCGGATGATTGCTTTTCTTGAAGAAGGGTTAATTGTTGCGAGAGTGTTTTGGTGGCTTCACTCAGAGCCGCCGCCTCTGTCATATTGCCGGTTGGTTATTCGCCGAAAAACCTTACACGGTAGATGACGATTTACACAGGGATCAAAACCTGCTCCGATACCATCTTGAGTTTGAAAGAATGTAAAAATGAGACAAAGATTTTATGTGGTTCGACGAATTGTCTACTCCACAGGAGAGATCTTTTTCTCCTTTCTTTCTTCTTCTCTTTCTTGTTGTTTTCGGTTTACATGAGTACATTATATATAGACACTTCTCAATTCTAGTTAGGGTAAATCCCGAAATTTTGATACATCACTTCTCTTTTCCTATTTTAACTTTGTCAACAACATCTTTCCATGTGTGGGTGGTGCTTTCATTTCTCGAATTGTAATTAATCGTTAATTATACAATTAAATTCAAGCTCAACTAATCAGCTGCTTAACTTATAATACAGAGGTTCAAGTTAAACCAACAACAACAACAAAAAAGAACTGAGTCCCACATGACATACTTGTATTATTTTGACACATCCATTTCCGTACTTGTTGCTGTCCATCACCCTTTGATTCCTCTCCCCATGTGCTCCCCTTCATTTGCTATGTGAACCCTGTTGATTTCTGCACGGCAAATTGCAGAATTTCGTGGCCCATTCGGTCTTCTGGCACCAGTTGGGAGTTCGTTCGCTCACTTTGTTATCTCGATACCAAAGAAAATGAAAGAAAAAGATAAGTGAATTGAATGTCCATCTTGAAATATTACTTCACGGCCCATGCTACGGAGGAGACACGGTGTCGTATGTTTTAATCCAACACTTTGCTGGGGGTTTGTATTCTACGGAGGAGACACGGTGTCATATGTTTTAATCCAACACTTTGCTGGGGGTTTGTATTCTACGGTGAATACAGAAGGAAGATATTGGCTTAGCGATGGTTGAACAATCCGCTGCTGTTATTTGTATATCGACTAGAAAAAACGGTACTAAAATTCTGACTTCAGTTTTATAGTTGAAAAGAGTAGTCCAATGAGATCATTGAGTTTGATTTCGGATTTCAAAACAGTGTGCTGTCAGTTCATTTTTGTATTTTGAATAAATGTAAATGGGCATTGGTCCCTATTTATTACAGTGTTTGATAAGTCTAATCTCTGTCTCTGGAAATTTGTGTAACATGGGCTGCCCTCCCTCAGAAATAAGTGTTCATATTATAGATAGGGGTTCAAGCATTTACTCTCTTGGGGTATACAGGTTTATAGGTGGAATGGAATCTACTCACATTTCTGCTGAAATACTGCATCATCCAACAGATTAGCACTAGCAGATTGTCAACTGTTCTTGGTCAGGTTCAGTGTAAAAAAATTTAGCTCCTTTCCAAGGGAATGTTACCTGTGTTGTAAATGAGGAATAACTTCATTATTTTTGCTCTAAAATACTTTATGACTTGATATTTCATAACTTGAACTCGTATTAATTGGCATTCATGGTATACCTACATTAGCCTTGATCGAAGTCAACTACCACACAACCACTTTAACTAACAACTGAAAGAGAAGGGAAAGCTAAGATTGGTCCCAATATATCCACATACTGAACCCCTCAGTCCTTCTGAATGCATAATCATGTTCTGATGATATTGTTTCCTTTCTCTGAGTGCAGTAAGAATCAGAAACAATGCTAAAAGGCCAGCTACAATCACACCATTGGAAAGCTTATACATTGCAGATGAAAATCCCCATGCTTTGGTCCGGTTTCCGATGACGGATTTCTAAAACCTTTTTTAGGAGTACTTAACCAAGGGGAAAATGCCACGAATCTTCTCAAAGACTTGAGCTTATTGGAAATCTACCTTGATCAGTCTAACAGCGAGATCGACAAGTTGAAGATTAGTTGGCTGAGGCAACTACCAGTATGGGATTAGTGAGCCAAGAGTGAAATGAGTCCATCCAGACGAACATCGCCTATGGATGAAAAGGGAAATTTGACAGGAAGAAGAGATTATCGAAGCAGCAAAATCCGACAATGCACATGACTTCATATCTAGTTTGCCTCCGGGTTAGAGCAGTCCCGAAGGACCCTAAAATCCTCCTCCTCAATGAGGCAACAAGTAGTGCATTGGATAGAGTCAGAAGGTACAGTTCAACAAGCATTAGGTAGAGTTGAGGTGAATGGAACATTAGAACTACAATTGCAGTAGCTCATCGGTGAAGGATGGAGTGATCTGTGAAAAGGGCAGGCGTGATTCCGTGATGAAGATAAGAGATGGAGTCTATGCATCCTTAGTTGCTCTAAACATAAGCTGACAGTAGAGCAAGAGAAGAAGCCGGACAAGTTTCTGAGTACCCTTTTGTTAAATTTC
>JAOYMZ010029971.1:0-16797 GCA_025802335.1 Pinguicula primuliflora | reverse complement strand
TGACTTTTGAGCTTTTTTTGACTTCTCCACCGCAAAAGTCACAAGTCAGAAGGCAAAAGTCAAAAACTGCAAACACTTAAAACGGACTTTTCTACCGCCAGAAGCCAAAAGCTCCTTTTCAGAAGAGCTTTCAAACACCTACTAAGAACCTTTGGACGGTTGTAATTTTAAGCGTTGGTCGCAAAAGCTGCTAATATTTTTTGAAGCCATAGATCTCGATTGCGTGTTAACTGCTCCTGGACCACCAACAATTATGGGTCCCCTAAACGAGAACAAGGACGCTCAAAATGCCGTAGCTACTAGGAAATTTGAGAAAAATAACAAAGCTGTTCATGGACATCTCCACAACCACATGGTTAACAATTTGTTCGATTTGTTCGTTATCTACAAATCTACAAAATTCATTTGGGGTGCTCTAGAGAAAAAGTACGGTGCTGACGATGCTGGAAAGAAAAAATATGTCGTCGGGAAGTGACTTGTCTACAGGATAGAGGAGGGCAAACCAATCATGAATCAAGTCCATATTTACGAGAATCTATGTGCTGACGTCCTAAATGAAGGAATGAAAATATGTGAGGCCTTTCAGGCCAATGTTCTACTCGAACGGTTCCCGCCGTCCTATACTGATTTTAGGAATCATCTGAAGCACAAGAAGAGAGATCTGACTCTATAAGAACTGATTAATCATATGAGGACCAAAGAAGCAAATCGCCTAAAGGATAAGAACGATTCTGTTTCCCCTGATTTTTCTAATGCTCATATTATTGAAACAGATTACCCCTATCCTAAGCTCCAAGGTGGAGGAAACAACAGAAACGAACAACAAAGAAGGATGATGAAGGACCGGAAACCTGAAGGAAGAAAGCTGATATGTTTTGCTTGCAATGCACCAGGTCATCGATCATTTGAGTGCCCAAAGCACAGACCTCCATTCAAGAAGAGAAATTGCCTTGGTGCTCCCCGAGCCAATCTAGTGGAGGACGATGATGAGGATGATGATGACGTGATTGCTGTCATGATACCTGAAGTTAACATGATAGAAAACAAAGTTGATTGGATCGTGGACACTGGAGCGACCAGACACTTCTACACAAATAGAGACTTATTCTATGAGTTCCAGGACAACACATCAGGGCAACAATCCTACATGGGCAACTCAAGTACTTCTGACGTTCTTGGCAAAGGGAAGGTTGTCTTAAAGCTAATATCAAGGAAGACATTGGCTCTAAATGATGTTCTGTATGTTCCATCCCTACGTCGGAATATAGTCTCTGGTGCTCTTCTCAACAAGGATCGAGTTAAGCAGGTGATTGAAGCTGACAAGCTAGCGTTGACTCGAAATGAGAAATTTGTTGGGAAGGGTTATATGAGTCAAGGACTCTTTGTCCTAAATGTACTTTCTGATGAACCTAAAGTTCCTAATACCTGCAGTTGACACAAGTGAATTCTCGAAATGTGTCATCTGTGTTGAAGCAAAGCATCACAAGAAACTCTTCAAGATAGTAATTAAGAGACAAACCGAACTTCTTAGCCTTATACATTCTGATTTGGCAGATTTCAAGAATATAAGAAGCAGGAACGATGATCATTATTATATGACCTTTATTGATGATTTTTTGAGATACTATATAGTGTATTTATTGAACGACAAAGATGAGGCTGAGGATGCATTTATGAGATACAAGGTAGAAGTGGAAAACCAGTTGGATAGAAAGATAAACGGATTGAGATCTGATAGAGGAGGTGAATATGGTTCTGTTCAACTAAAGGAACTTTGTGAGAAGAATGGGATTATACATGAGGTAAGTGCTCCTCGCACTCCTCAGCAAAATGGTGTAGCTAAGAGGAAGAACACGACACTAAAGGACATGATGAATGTCATGCTTTTGAGTCCTGGGCTATCTAATGATATGTGGGGGGAGGCGGTACTGACGGTATGTCATATACCAAACAGTGTGCCTCATAAGAAATTGGAACAAAACTCCATATGAGTTGTGAAGGGGATATGCACTGAATCTGAATTATCTCCGAGTATGGGGGCGTCTGACAAAAGTGGGTATTCCTGATATGAAGAAAACTACCATTGACCCTAAAACATATGATTGCGCATTTATTGGTTATGTAGGAAACAGTACAGTGTATAGGTTCATGGCGTTAAGTGATCGAACCATTTCAGAATCAAGAGATGCTGAATTCTTCGAGAATATCTTCTCGTTCAAGAAATTGGATCTGCATCAGCCTGCTGCTGCAAGTGCCTCTGAAGAGCCAAGCTCGTCGACAGTAGCATTGAGATCTTCGACACCCACTGACGAAGTTAGGAGAAGCAAGAGGCAAAGGGCAGAAACTACATCTGGATTTGATTTTATCACATCTTACCTGACTGAAGTGGAGTCATCTAACTCATTGAATCTGGAGCAGCTATGTGCTTTCATGATAGGTGATGACTAGAGAATTTACACAGAAGAAGGGGATTGACTTCTTTGACACTACCTCACCTGTGACTAAAGTTGAGACTATTAGAGTGTTGATTGCATTAGCTTTTCTGCACAATCTACTCATTCATCAGATGGATGTCAAAACGGTCTTCCTTAATGGAAATTTAGATGAGGAGATATACATGACTCAACCAGAAGTATTTGTGTGTTAGGATCCTTGGATCGTGAACGAGTTACGGGGCCGCAGTATCTGTCGGAATTGACGAAGGGACACCCTGTCCGAGGACGTGCCGTGATGATCGGAGATGAAGAAGATTGAGGAGCTTACTGTAATTCAAGAGATACACTACAATCTTTACCAAACGAGGACGTTCACTTTCATTCAATAAAAGCAGAGTACAATGAAGATAGAGCAGATGATATTCATGGATCTCTGTTCCTATTCTTATACAAAAACTTGTAACGGTAATATTCCAACTAATCCAAAGAGCCGTTGCATTTGGTCAAAACAAGAATTTTGCTTTCCTTTCTTGCTGTCCATCCTTAGCCACGCTGGCATTTCTGGTACACAATAAGATTCTTATCATTGTGGTTACAGGACAGGAAAACAAGGTGTGTCGATTACTGAAGTCTTTTTACGGACTTAAACAAGTACCTCTACAGTGGTATGAAAAGGTCAACTCGACTATGATTAATGATGAATATGTAGTGAATGCGTCAGATTCGTGTGTTTACTCGAAAATGGTTGGATCAGACTACGTGGTCATATGTCTATATGTGGATGATATGCTGATATGCAGTAAGAGTATGGATGTGATAGATGTGACTAAAAAATTCCTATCATCCAAGTTTGAAATGAAGGATCTCGGAGAGACAGATGTGATATTAAGGGTAAAGATTGAAAGAACTCTGAATGGGATCACCCTCTGTCAGTCTCATTATCTTGAGAAGGTGCTCAGAAGGTTTGATCACTATGATGTTGAGCCCGCGCGATCCCCGTATGATCCATCTGTCCACCTGAAAAAGAATATTGATGTGGCAGTAGCCCAGGAGAGTATGCTAGAGTGTTTGGAAGTGTTATGTTTCTCATAAACTATACTCGTCCTGATATTACCAATGCAGTAAGCCGATTGAGCAGATACACACATGATCACAGTGATCAGTATTGGATAACTCTTCGTCGTCTACTCGGGTATTTGAGGGGCACCATGAATTGGTGCATGCAGTGCTGGAAAGATATTGTGATGCCAACTGGGTTGCTGATAATGATGAAGTGAGCTCCACTAGTGGGTATGTTTCCACCGTTGGTGGAGGTGCTGTATCCTGGAAGTCTTCAAAGCAAACCTGTATTGCTCGTTCTAGCATGGTATCAGAACTTCTTGTGCTTGAGTTAGCTGGATAAGAGGCTGAGTGGTTGAGTACTCTACTGGCAGACCTGCCCATGTGTGTGTGGTGGGGGGAGAGACTTCTTCCGTGTCTATTCATTGTGACTCACAGGCAACAGTTGGGGTTGCTCAGAACAGTGTTTGGTAAGAAGAGACACATTCAGATTCGACATGGAGTAATTAAGCAACTTCAGAAGAATGAAGTGATTGCACTGGACTTTGTGAGATCCGAGAAGAACCTGACCGATCTATTCTCAAAGGGATTGTCAAGAGTATCAGTTCTTGATTCAGCAGAAGGAATAAGATTAAAGTCTACGGACTAATGAGCATTTAGTTTATTATGTTTCATTATGTTCTTTGAGTTTCTCCTATTCCTGTTATAGTTGATTTATGCATTATGATTGATTCCTTATTGTTTTTCGTGCGTGGATTTACATTGCGATGTATTGATGTTGGAATCTAATGCATTTATTGTTGTTGATTGTTCTTGACAGATTCATAGCCCATGGTGGTTCAGGAGAGATGGACTTGATGAATTTGTAAGTGATGATGGACAGTCATCCTATGAGAAGTTCGTCATGGTCTGTGGACTGACGCCGATGATGGTTATTTTTGTTCTCCTGATGTGTGGGGGTGAAGAGAATCTTTGCAGATGACTCTCCCCAAGTGTGGGGATAGAGAGTCATGGATTACCTTACGATTCTTCCCACATAAGGGATAGAGAGTGAATGCAGACAACTCTCCCCATGCGTGGGGGTAGAGAGTCGTAAGTTTTCTTTTCGGTTCTGCCAGTGAGTTGCCAAGGATTGTTACAGATGGCTCTCCCCATGTGTGGGGAAAGAGAGCCATGAGTTACTTTACAATCCTCTCCATCTGTGGCAGTATGACACCGATGCATAAGACTCTCCCCAATTGTGGGAGTAGAGAGTCGTGATAATGATTTTGCGATCCTCTCCATACATGGGGCTAGAGGATCGTTGCAGACTGCTCTTCCCATGCGTGGGGGTAGAGAGCAGTAACCATTTCTTGCGATCCTCCCCATGCGTGGAGGTAGAGGATTGTTGCAGACTACTCTCCCCATGCGTGGGGATAGAGAGTAATGACCATGACTTGTGATCCTCATCATGCGTGTGGGTAGAGGATCAATGTAGACTGCTCTCCCCATGCATGGGGGTAGAGAGCAGTGAGCTTGGTTTCTGATTCTCCCTATATGTTGGGGGTTAGAGAATCATTGCAGACTGCTCTCCTCATATGTGGGGGTAGAGAGTAGTAACTCTTGATTGTGGTTCTCCTCATGGATGATGGTAGAGAATCATTGCAGACGATTCTCCTCATGCGTGAGGGTAGAGAGTCATAGTGTGTGACTGAGGATGAGCTATGGGCTCTTAATGACTCCCTCCTAAGTGTAGGGGCGAGAGACTCAACTAAGTGGACGTGAAGGTTGGCCACTTTCTATGAAAGAGGTTAGTATATCTTTCTAGAGCATGCATGAGACGAGGTATGTGCATGGGCCGGAAATAAATACACAATTAGTATCGCGGAGTATGTACACCTGAAAGAGCTTTGTACGTGACATAAGATTAGTGACTCGAGCCCAAATGAGTTCAAGACGTAATTCACTCATGAGTTCAAGACATAGTTCACTCACTGAGCCAGTGTTGTAATCTTATTTCACAACTTGTCAATTTAAATCGAAAGATATTGTCATTTAAGTACAGTGTTCTCCCTTTGCTCGGAGAAAGATTTTCCAAGTCATTTGTGGGGGACTGTTGGGAGAATGCCTTGGAAAGACACTATTCATTTCTTGTCCCACATTGGTTTGAGAAGTTGTGCTGAAAGAGGTTAAATACATTTATCCATTACTATGTTATGTAGTGTTGTGAGGAGATGGGCTCCACCCTCGCGTGCCGCTGCCGCTGCCCGCCCGACCTAGTTAGCTCTGGTCCACGCGCGCGCCCTCCTGGCCCGATCCGGTCCAGTCGGTCGCGCACCCGTGTGTGTGTGCCTGCTTGTGGGCCTAGGCCTGGATACTCTCCTCTTGGGCCCATCTATCTTTTTGGGTCATGGAAAAATTATTTTCTGCGGATATAATTTTGGTATCAGCTCTTTAACTTGCAGGAGAAGAAATATTTCGTGGGCCAAAATGTGTTACGCATTTTCGAGAAGTTGGGAACCCAATAGATCGTGTTTGAGTGATATACGAACTCTTGCAGCTCCATCTATAAATATGGCTCTATTTAGGATTCTAAACACAGACGAGATTTGTGCCTACACACGAAATACATTCTTCTCCTTGTGGGTTCGACTTTGAGCAAAGGGTTACGGTGTCTTCTCCAGCTTCTTGCCACGAGTGCACGTGTTTGGAAGTGGCTGTATGAATCTTCAGGAGCGACCGTCGTTTGATGATCTGCACCACGGTTGTGCCAAAATTGCTTTCAAGGCAGTGTGCGCATCCACGACACAGCTTCAGAAGAGAATTCGATAAGTCTTTGTTCTACGATATTTGCAGTATATTACCAACAGACCTCAGATCATCTCTTATGACGATGGATTATTGGTACACTCACAAAAGAAGCTATCAGTCACGTTATTAGATTCGATCTAGCTTGTCATGTATGTAATGCACTCAAACAAGCCTATGCACAGTCGTCCCAGGAGAGACAATTTCAGTTGTCTCAACAACTCACGTACATGAAGAAGACTAATGAAATTAGCCTTAGTGATCACTTGCGCAAATTCAAGGAAATCTATGATAGTCGTGTTGCAACCGGCTATCCATTGAATGACCAACAACAAGTAATCTCCTTGTTCACCAGTCTTGGAGCTCGGTATAAGACTTTCACCACTACTCAGTGTACGAGAAGGTGTCGGGCAAAGGCAGGGTGACCGAGGGCCGCCTAGTGCCTCGATCACCTAGGCGGCGCCCAACCACCTAGAAATATTATTTTTTTAATGAAAAGCCAAACTATTGTCTGCACAGTTAACACTGAACGCATTGCCAGAACCAAACAAATTGGTTAATTAACGTGTGGGTCGGAAAGTTGGAGATGGTGGCGAATATTCTCTTTATCATTGCAGCTCTCATTTGCCTAGTGGCCGGACAAGCGGTAAATGCAATTGAGATCTTTCATGTTACTGGTAAGGTACTTTTTACCAGGACTGCAACAGATGTTGGAATGAATATATTAATTTTATTTATTCAATCAAATACGTGAATACTTTGTAGACTATCCCACTTCCCAACTTCATTTATACAGCGATGCAGTATATTTTCGATAAAATTTCTCATCAACTAGTAAGGATATCAAATACCAAATAAACTACTGTTCCATAAATATTCGAAGAAAAAATATTTTTCTAAGAATATCAAATACCAAATATACCACCAGCGGGACCATCCCGACGGGCCGCACAGGGCCAAAGCGGGGCTGTCGGGGCTCTATGACCACCTAGGCGGCTGCACAAACGCTTGGGTGGCCGCCTTCTAGAACACTGTCACTACTATATTGAAGCCTCCAATGCCTTCGTTTAAGTAGGTTGTCCCTCTTCTACAAAGCTCTGAAACAAGGCAAGCTATGTATTCTGCAGATGTCCTCAACTATACAACATTCTATGCTGATAAGGGAATTGGGAGAGAATCAAAAGCTTCTAAATATTGCACCTCTAGAGGATGTGGCTTTATCCCTTCAAATTAGAATAGTTTTCCTCAAGGGAATAGTTCTTTTTCTCATTTTAGTGCATGCCATGGATCAAGGGACATTGTCTTTCAGATTTATCAAAAAAGACATGGCCATACTGCTCTACGTTGCTGGCGGAGGAAAAATCATTCCGTGCAACCTGAAAACTTGCCACAAGCATATCATGCATCACATGATAATGCACTTGCTAGTCATGAAGAATGAACGTCTGATACAGGTGCTTCTGCTTACATGAGGTCTAACGAAGGTATCTGTAACCTTATTCCATATTCTGGTATTAACCATGTCATGATAGGAAATGACAAATTTATGGAAGTCACAGACACTGGTGATACCATCTGAATACTCAGGGAAACTCTTTTCTTCTCAGAAACATGCTGCTTGTCCCTGATCTTGTGCGAAATGTATTGTTTGTTGGTCAACTTACATCGAATTATCCTATCAAATATGAGTTTTCTAATGTTGGTTTTGTGGTAAAGGATCGAGAAATTTAAAAGATTGCCTCAAGAAGGGTAACTTGTGCCTGATTAATTCACCTGTTGTTGCCCTATTTTCATGACGGTTTCAGGTTACATCGAAAGAGATATGGCACCGATGGCTTGGACATCATCAAAAATCAGTTGTTGATCATTTACTCACTCAAGATTTGATCAAAGCTAGTAGTAATAAAGACAACTTGTGTGAAAGTTGTCAACTTGAAAAGCTGTCCAAATTTCCATTTGGGTCGTTAGATTCTTTTTCATCTCGTCCTTTTCAAAACTCTATGTTGATTTATGGGGTCCTGCTCCATCGTTATCAATGCATGGATTTGATTATTATGTTGCAATTGTCGATGATTTACTAAATATGTCTGCATGATACCACTCAAACATAAGTTGCTCTTTGAAAAGTATGTCCAACAACAATTTTGAGCAACTATTCAGATCGTCCTGATGGTGGCTTCACTACTCACTTTCCAATCTCTTGAGTTGTTCATCAATTATCTTGTCCCTATACTCCTCAACAAAATGGGAATGTTGAGCGACGTCGTAGAATGATCCGTGAACTTGGGATAACTATGTTGATCCATGCCAATATTCCTAAGAAATTATGGGTTGAAGCATTCAATACAGCAGTATTTCTGATGAACAAAATGTCATTCGTCAGTTCGCAATGGGTCTCTCCTTTCTTCAAATTGTTTGACAAGCATCCTGACTACAAGAGTCTTCGGGTTTTTGGTTCCAAATATTTTCCCTATATGAGGGATACTCGCAAATCAAAGTTTGACAACAAATCTATTCCCTATGTATTCATGGGATACAACGATTGCCATAAGGGATATCGATGCTATTCTCCGAGTGAAAATCGTTTCTATATCTCTCGCCACGTGTCTTTTGACTTGAACATCTCTTCTTTAAAGATTTGATCGAGTTGGGAGATGCTTATGAAGAAGGTGCCAAGTAAATGTTGCACTTTTGAGAGGTAATATGTGATTCCAAGTTCTGTGCTGCTCCTTTATGTTGCCTGCCCACTGTGATTACATCATTTTGATATACTCATATCTAGTTAAAGAACATTGTGCCATGCATATCATGCCATATCCTTTCATCAGGATCTTGTGTAGGACTAGGGGCATATTCTAACTGAATTAGGAGCTAAACCAATTGCTCAATTTTCGTGTCATTGCACAAACATTCCCAAGTCCACCACCACTCCCATTTGTAACCAAAAACTTCTTTTTGAGCCAGTGTGGCCAACTTATTACCCATCATATTATATAATTCACGATATTTTTCAGCAAAACTTTCACCACCAAGCCACATATATCCTCTTCTCACTGTTCTAGTGAAATTTAGTTTATACCAATTTTGTGTAATGACTTTGCTCGTTAGATCAACCCACCAACATATTGTTTTCGTAATGGCCTGTTATGGACTGACAGCATGTGGTTGTCGAAGTACAAATCTCCATAAATATTGTCCAGTACCTTAATCCAAAGATATGTCTCATTGAGTTTATGCATTCGGCAACCCCACTTAGCTAGGAGAGTTAAATTGAATTCTCTTAAGCCTTTCAATCCTAAGCCACCTTGTTTAATAGGATAATACGAATGATCTCATCGCATCTAACAGATCTTGTTTGGCTCATCTAACTTCCCTCCCCATAAAAACTTATGAGCTCTAAGCCTATGAATCTCACTATTTTTTTGATAGGTAATGTCGGAAATTTGAACCCGTGACCTCTGAGTGCAATTGTCACTCCATAACCATTAGGTCAAACCCTCTTTGACTCACTGGTCTACAATTACTTGTTGTCAACTCTTCGTTTTCTTCCACAGACTAGTATTTTCTCATGGCTTTGCCAATATCAGTCTGTTGATTAGAAGATCAATAGTTTCACAGGTATTTGCTGAGTTTGCTGCTGTAACAAGATGAACAAGTACAAAGTGAAACTTGCTTTTCCTATAAAAGGAAGCTCCCCCAATTTTACCTTCAGATTCCTCTTGGAAATGAGAATGATGATGGCATGAACAATGATTCCCAAAGAAAGTATTGCAAATTGTTCGTTTAGAAGATAAATGGACGGACAAATTGCTCGAGCATGTTCTGAAATTGCTCAAGCCCAAAAAAAAGTTAGAACATACATATGAAATGAAACCATGCAATGATGATATAGTTAAAGAGACCTATCATGCAATGTTATCTGCAGTCGAGACGCAATCAGACTTCTTGAATTCGGAGGGCATGGACACTGAACATGGTCTGGTTGGTTTATCTTCTTCCAGAAACAAGTGAATTATGGATCTTAAAACTTCATTATTGACAGAAGTAGAGTTCTACAAGGCTAGAAACGAAAGATGAGGAAAGTTCATTATTGACAGAAGTAGAGTTCATTATTGAGATGAAGGATCTAGGGCAGTTGAAATATTTTCTTGGTATTGAAGTCCTAAGATTGAAGCATAGAATCTACGTGTCACAGAGAAAGTATATCTTGGATTTATTGGTGGAAACCAGTCTTCTGGAGTGTAAGCCAGTAGATTCTCCTATGATGCCGAATCACGGATTAAGAATGATTGAAGGGGGCGAACCTGCAAGCTGATCTATTTGTCACACACACAGCCAGATATAGCATATGCAGTTGGGATAGTCAGTCAGTTCATACATAGTCCTCAAAAGGAACATTTGGAGGCAGCAATACGAGTCGTTCGGTATTTGAAGGGAACGAGTGATGTTGGGGTGATTTTTAAAAACAATGGTTACTTAGAAATGGAAGCATATACTAATGCAGATTGGGGAGGGAATCCGATGGACCAAAAATCCACGTCGGGATATTTCACTTTTATTGGAGGAAACTTGGTGACCTGAAAGAGCAAGAAACAGAAGGTGGTAGCGCTCTCAAGCACAGAGACTGAGTTTAGGGGAATAGCTAGAGGAGTGGCTGAGATACTTTGGCTGAGGAAGTTAATGGCGGAGTTGGGTTTCTGCGCAGACCGTCCTTGTCCGCTCTACTGTGACAATAAAGAAGTCGTCCATATTTCTGAGAATCCTATACAACATGACAGGACAAAGCATATTGAGGTTGATAGACACTTCATCAAGGAGAAGCTCGAGAGTGGAGTTATCTCTCTTCCCTTCGTTCTGAAGATCAGTTAGCTGATGTATTAACCAAAGCAGTAACAGGGAAGCCATTTCATGAAGTAATGAGCAAGTTGGGTGTTGGACCTCGCATCACTCAACTTGAGGGGGAGTGTTGACCGAATGAAATAGGAAAGGAGGGATTTGTGCCTATCTACAAATCTCTCCATTATCTCACAGGATTTGATATACCAGAATCTCGGGATTTACCCTAACTAGAATTGAGAAGTGTCTATATATATATTGTATTGATGAAAAACGAAAGAGAAGAAAAAAAGAGAGAAGAAAAAAAAAAGAGAAAGATCTTTCTCGCGTGGCGTAGGCAATTTATCGAACCACGTAAAAATCCTTGTCTCATTTTTATTCTTCCAGATTTAAGATGGTATCGGAGCAGGAACGATACTGCATTTATGCAGTGTGGTTGTTCAAGTCCGACAGGGCTCGTCTAGTCGGACTTGAGGGGGAGTGTTGAAATTGTCCCACACCGATTGTGGAAGTAATAATAATGAGGTTAAATAAGAATG
Organism: Pinguicula primuliflora; assembly: GCA_025802335.1. NCBI lineage: Eukaryota > Viridiplantae > Streptophyta > Magnoliopsida > Lamiales > Lentibulariaceae > Pinguicula > Pinguicula primuliflora. Next base: position 5,141 of record JAOYMZ010029971.1, on the reverse strand, counting down.
TGGATTAAAATCAAATCACCTAGGCTTATGGTTTTTATGAGGATAACCAACATTCCTACCAAATTAATTCCCGCACGCGCACCCACACACACGAGACCCAGGAGATATGGGCTCGATTCATTCAAAGTCCGATGACTCACGAGACGTGAGCCGGGCGACCCCAGACCCTATTAATGGACTGAGCTATCTCTTCCAAGGCACCGAAACCCGAATAATGGACCCGGTCAGATTTCTTCACTCTCTCTTATTGATCCTGCCACATCCCCTACTTTCCAAGGCTGGATCGATTTCATCTCCGTCAATTTGGGTCGATATCCGTCAATTCAAGATCAGGATCGTGAGGGCTAGAATTCATCTTTCAATTTCGGCGCTGAGTGTAGCTCTGGCTGGCTACCCCCTCATGTCGTTGAGCGGAATGTCGGATAGAGGTCCATGGTGACTCAACTGCAGAGGGCTGTTGTGTGTGTTAACAACAATGTGCCTTCTTGTGTATCTCAGCGTCACGTACATCCAACTATGAATCTGAGTGATGCCCACGTGTTTAGATCAACGTAGTGCGTTGTGAGTTTGTATGTAAGGTTGGTGCTACGGCTTCCACTATATATAAAAAAAAGAATTCATTATTTTACGAGATTTGGATTGTGTTTCAAATCCATGATTTTGCTGATCCATTTAGAGCTTTGTTGGGATTTTGATTTTACAATCCATTCATTTTCCCATTTTCTGTTGGATTTCTAAAATTTATCTCACAGACGTCTCATTTAGTCTCCTGGTGTTCATGCATGTGAACTAGATTGTTCTATTTGACCATAGTGTACACTAGTTTTGCTTGCAAGAGATTGATCTTATCCATTTAATTGAAGGTAAGATTACAATTCAGAACTGTACATTATTAATCGGATATAACATTTGGAAGGTAAAAACTTTTCTCAAAAACTTCATTCCGTATCATATATAACTTTTCCATACCTGGATGTTTCGCCAGCAATTCTGACATGAAATCCATGATAAGCGTCAGATGCCGATCTACTTTGATCAATTTGTTGTTCTATAAAAAAAATTGTTGTTCTATATTTAAAAAAAAAATTGTTGTTCTATATTTAAAAAAAAAATTGTTGTTCCATCATAAGCCTATGAACCTCACTGTTTTTTTAACCTTACTGGTCTACAATTACTTGTTGTCAACTCTTTGTTTTCTTTCACAGACTAGTATTTTCTCCTGGCTTTGCCAATATCAGTCTGTTGATTAGAAGATGAATAGTTTCACAGGTATTTGTACCGATAGGCTACAAATTCCAGTAACGTCCCTTATTTTTGTTGGTAGGTAGTAACATCCGGAAATGATATACATCACCTCACTTTTTACACTCACCTCCACACCTCTGTTAGTGAATGCACACACATATCGGTGTGTATGAGATCCACTGTGCATAAATATGAGAGGAAGGTGGTGTGGAAGTGTGTAAGGAATGTGGTGTATTGTTACTGCTGTAACAAGATGGACAAGTACAAAGTGAAACTCGCTTTTCCTATAAAATGAAACTCCCCTATTTTACCTTCGGATTCCTCTTGGAAATGAGAATGATGATGACATGAACAAATGATTCCCAAAGAAAGTATTGCAAAATGTTCATTTAGAAGATAAATGGACAATTTGCTCGAGCATGTTCTGAAATTGCTGAAGCCCAAAAAAAAAGTTGGAACATAAATATGAAATGAAACCATGCAGTGATGACATAGTTAAAGAGACCTATCATGCAATGTTTGCCGCAGTCGAGACGAAATCCGATTTCTTGAATTCGGAGGGCATGGACAATGAACATGGTCGGGTTGGTTTATCTTCTTCCAGAAACAAGTGAATTATGGATCTTAGCACTTCATTATTCCCAGAAGTAGAGTTCTGCAAGGCCAGAAACGTAAGATAGGAAATTCTGTAAGCTAGAGAGCTTGTTTATCTACAGTAACTTGAAAGATACACATCATTGTTCATAAAAAAAAATTGCCTTATTCTACTTGGTAAGTCGTTCTACGATATGTGTATACTTCCATTTTCAAGTCACATCGTAAGTAATTCAAGTAAATGAAGGCTAGCCGAAAACAAAGTAATTCAACAACAAAGTGCAGCTTAGTTGGTAAAACATTTCACCTTTGACCAATAGGTCCAGAGTTCGAGTCATAAGGGTGAGTGACAGTGAAGACCCACTATTGATCTTTTTAAAGAAAGAAAAAAAAGGCTAGGCGTAAAACAATGAGATATCCATCAAGTTTTACTCAAATATGTAAATCAAAGAGAATACCTGCGGCTTGCTGATAAGCTCCTTTAGAATAGAATGAAGAGTAAAGCGGAGTCCTTTAAAGAGGACGGCAACCTGTGCCGGTGCTGCGAATTTTAGCCCATTATCAATGATGATTAAACCGGCCTGCGTAATCATGAAGAAAAATCACGATTATGATTTTCAAAAATCAATGGAATACTGGACAAATTAAAGGCAGTTCATACTGAGACACATCATAATATTCTTAGTCTAATAGGTTCATCATAATATTCTTAGTGAATAGATAGGAATACTCACTTGATGCTGAATATTTATTGAACCACCGAACAATATAATCGAATTTGGAGAAACAATAGTAGTATCTCTAAGGAACACTCTATTTGTCTCGACCTGTAATGTCAAAATGGGAACGCAAGAAATAAAGAAAAATTAGACCGACACAACACTAAACCGATGCTTGGATCAATGTATATGCTTTTGGTTTGCCAGCTTAATATTGCCAACTTAGAAAGCCATGGCAATGAGTCAGAATTAAGAAATAAATGTAGGGATAAGACAAACGGCAACCATCTGCATGTTATGTCCAAAACAAAACAGCCCATAGACCAAACGAGCTAACTATGTCTTAGCCCAAATCCAATTGCGGGAGTTATAATATATTTAATCCAGTAGACAAAAAGGGATTCATACCAATATACCCTTCCTCATAGGTCTTATCAGTTAGAATAGCTCAAAAAAATTGCAGGGATGGAAGAGTTATCTCATACATATCTATTCCCAACTAGAGTGATGACAACCATGAACCACTGTTATCTTTTGAGTCCAGATATCATCCCGATCCCAAATCATATGATCCCGAAAGTCCAGAATCTTAATCTCGACCTTTGGAATAGAAGCTCCAGTTTTGAACACTTATTACAACATATAAGTGACCTTCTAATCAGGAGTATTAGAATGGTGGATAATGTACATATTAGAATTCTGGACAATAAGAACTAATCCTGAACAATAGCCATTCGGATCCAGTCCTTTTTCCAGGAATATAAAGAAAATATGCCCTATTAGTTTCATCATAGAGTTCGAGCCAATATTTAACACCCAACTACATAAAATAAAATACAAGCAATCCATAGATCACAGACCCTCCCCAGCAATGATCGTGAAATTCTTGAAAAACTGAATGTGCGGAATCGGTATCAAACATAAGGTGCGCATGTGCAGAAAGTAAAGGGGAAAGAATCCACATAGGACTAAATAGGTGCTCTTTTCTTATCTTAAAAAATCTTTTATTTCTTTTTATTTGAGTTGAGCTAACACTCATTCAAATAACCGATAATTGTAGAGACAAACGACGAAGATATTTATAAATATTAAAGAGAAGAAGTGCTTTCACCTTTTCAAGATAGACCAGAAATGGATACTGGAACACTTTTTGGGCACTATTAACCGAAGAGGGATGTATATGAACTTCCCTTTTTCCATCATTCCACACAGGACGACCTCCAGCATTGGTTACTTCAGAGGTGGCAACATTAGGATACAGTCCGGCGGATATTATTGCCTGCATAATTAGCCTGAGAGTAAGCACACGAAAACTCCCGGGCCTCCCCAGACAGTACATAATATCCACATTAGGAAGAGATAAGCAGATGTTGGTCTTTACCCAATTGCTTATTGGTTATGAATGACGGAACTATTTACGTGCAGTATCTTGTATTTAGGTTGGTCGAGGATTAGCAAAATCAAACAGAAAACTGGGTTGAATTTACATTTTGCATTTGGTTGGAACCATGAAGCTATTGCTCTCTTTCATTAACTCATGAATGGTGGAGCCTTTGGTGTTTCAGAGTTTATATTTCAGTTGGGTTGGGGACATGTACTAGTTCACGCCATTGAACCAAAAATGTGGACAAAATTCTACCGCCAAAAACCTAGAAGAGTTGCCACAACATTCATATATATACTTATGATGCTGAACCAGATAGCGAATAACCATCAACGGTTGCATGATTTATAAGTTAAGAGTTTCAGATTTCACCAAGCATTAAAGATGAACAACTCATCTCTAGACTTCTGGTGAGGGAAGATCGTATATTGCTCATAAACATACAAGGCTTGAATGTTACAGACTAATAAAGTGCAACCATAAACAACTATAGACGAGAATACAACATGCCGAAGAAGATGAAGAAAGCTAACCTTCACTACTGCTGGATGATGAGAATACTGATTGAATTGTTGAGACAAATCCGAAAGCCAATCATTCAGCTTTTCTTTCTTTTTCCAGCCAATCTTTGCAAATGAATAGAAAAAATTGGAAAACGACAAACTTCTAAGTTCTAAGCTACATGTGGCAAAGCACAGCTAGGCAAGAGGACATCACTCCTCAGTCCTCACCTTTGCTCTTGCAACATTACGTTGCAAAAATAATAAAAAAGTTACATATCTACAATCTACGGAACATATCCAGTGCAACAAATACTAATTGTCATAACTACAATCATTTGAAAAAAGTAAGTTGGTTACAATAGAAAGGCTATCCTCCGAAATCTCATAATAAACAACAAAAATAAGTTCCAGGTGATTCTATCACTATGACTTATCTCACTTAAAAGCATAAGGCTTACAGAGATCTTAGATAGAGTTACCAAGGGAGATTGTCGACTCATTGATAGAATATCCACACAATTCAGAATGTTTGTTTGAGAATAAAGAAAATATACCTTTGGAATACTTATAAGACCGATATCAGCAAGCAATACACCAAATTGTGATCTCATATCCCTGAAAAATAGCTGCTGTAAGACAATCTAAAATGATATTGATCATCTAGTTTATGATTTATATTTTATTTTCCTCTGGAAG
>JAOYMZ010029960.1:0-16800 GCA_025802335.1 Pinguicula primuliflora | reverse complement strand
AATCCAACGGCTTAAATGAATTTTCGGCATAATAAGGAATTTTTCGGCACCATTGTTTCGGTATTAGAAAAAAATTGATTGTTTTCGTGCAAGTTCTTAGCATATTTTTATAAATAAGTTATAAAGTGTTTGCAGTGAGGGCTTTAATGTGACAAAAGTTTAAAAAATATAGTGTGACAAACTGAAAATCTTTTGAGTATTTTGGTATTATCGATTTATTTATATAAACAAAATTATCTTAAAAGTAAATTTTGAAATAATTACAAAATTGTCACCACCTTAAGCCTCCCATAAGAAACTCCAATGAATTTTACACCGTCAGTATACCACTAGAAGCCAAAATCGCAAACAGTGTTAAAGGAGTTTTTGCGATTGAAAAACAAATGATAGCTTTTTAGTAGAACTTGCAAACATAACCTTCATTCATAACAAAAATGATACTTATATAATATCCGGGAAATGACCTAAATACCCTTAAATAATCTACCAACACTTCCCTCAAGATGGGCGAAAGACATCAAACAAGCTCATCTTGTTACACAATGAGTTGAGTCTATCGAGCTAAGTCCTTTTGTGAGTCAATCAGTTACTTGATCTCTTGTCGCCACATGACCTGATTCTAGTGCTCCACTTTCCAGCTTTTCTTGTATGAAGAACTTATCGATCTTGGCCACCTCTAAGGTCATGGCTTAGTACTCTGCCTCAGCGGTAGATCTTGCAACCACCTGATATTTATTGCTCTTCCATTAGACTAGGTTACCCCCCATAAATATACAATACCCTGAGGTTGACCATTGTCATCAGCATAGTTCGCCCAATCAGAATCACAAAAGCCCACAATGTCTATGTGTCCATTCTTCCTGAAATCCAGTTCCTTATCAGGTGAACTCTTCAAGTATCTCATTATATGGTATACAACATCCATGTGATCCTTCATAGGATCATGCATGTACCGGCTCACCACACTTATAGAAAATGAAATGTCAGGTCTGGTGTGAGTCAGATAGATCAATCTACTCACCAATCTCTGATATCTCTCCCGAGCAACCGGTTCTCCTCCATCTTCTCTCAACTGGACCCTCTGATAAATAGGTGTGACTGCAATCTTACATCCCAAAATCAGTGAGGAGGTCTAGGGTATACTTCCTCTGTGAAAGGACTATCTTACTCCATGTACCATCTCGATCCCAAGAAAATAGTGAAGTGATCTCAGGTCCTTCACCTCAACCTCCTTTCTCAATTTCTCTTTCAACTTAGCAATCTCTTTTCCATCATCACCTGTGATGATCATATCATCCACATATACTACTAGAATTGCGATATGACCTCTATGATGCCTGAAAATTACTGTACGATCGGCATTAAACTGCTGATAGTCCATTTCTATCATCACTGTTCGAAACCTATCAAACCATGCTCGGGAAGACTATTTCAGCTCATAAAGAGATTTCTTGAGTCTAAGCACCTTACCCACTTTGTCCTTGGTCTCAAACTCAGGAGGTATCTCCATGTACACCTCCTCAAGCAAACCTTCATGAATAAATGCATTCTTCACATCAAGCAGGTGCAACTTCCATCCTCCATTGGCTGCAAGGGAGACAAGTATCCTCACAATACTCATCTTTGCCATGGGTGCAAAGGTCTCATCATAGTCTATGTTGTATATCTGACTGTACCCTTTACCACCAATTTTGCCTTGTAGAGTTCGATGCGTCCCTCCAAATTCTACTTTATGGTGTAGACCTACTTGCATCCAACAGCTTTCTTCCCTGGTGGTAGTACCACCAACTCCCAAGTCTCGTTCTTCTCAAGAGCTCCATATTCTTCAAACATGACTGCCTTCCATTTTGGATCAGCCTTCGCAACCTGCCATGAGTTAGGAATAGAGACCTTGTCCAATGATGTAATGAATACCTCGTATGCAGGTAACAAATGAGAATAAGACACATAATCATCAATATCATAATCATATCAATTCGGAAGAATCCCCGCATTAATGTGAGAGGATCTCCGCACTGCAACAGGAGTCGGAGCAGAATAAAGAGGAGTCATATTACCTGCAGGATCAAGATCAGCATCCACGATAGGCATCTCCGGAGAAGGGACGGATGAGGGAGGACTGACAGATAGATCTCGAGCCAATACTGTATCCTCTTCCTGTACCTGAGTCTCACCAATTTCACGTGAGCTCTCAGGTTCATCAACTTCATGCAGTACAATAGGACAGGAGATAAGACCCACACTCACAACTCTCCCAGGCTAAGCTACACATTCAAACCTCTATCTCCAGGACTACTCTCCACGCTACACCGCACATCTGATAACTCACAGAAGGGAGACATCATCTCAGTAAAATAAGGCTCAAGCTCCCAGAATGTAACATCCATACTCACAAGTAATCACCTCTCTACCGGACTCCAACACACATATTCCTTTTGAGTGACAGAATATCCCACAAATACACGCTTCAAAGTCCAAGAATTCAACCTACCAACAGATGGTCGACAGTCCTGCACAAAACACACACGGTCAAAAATTCACAAAAGAATAATCACTCCCCTTTGACCAGTCAATACCTCAAAGGGATACTTTAAGTCTAACATACCAGAAGGCATCCGGTTAATCAATTGGACAACAGTCAAAATAGCTTGTCTCCATAAGTACTTAGAAACATTCTTCGAAATCATCATGTTTTGGGAAAACTTAAGAAGATGTTGATTCTTCCGTTCAGCCACCCCATTCTGTTCTTGTGTATATGCGTATGTAGTCTGATGAATGATACCCTGATGAATGATACCCTGAGAGGACATATACTCACAAAAAGCAAGATTGGCATACTGGGTACCATTATTAGAGCGTAAACCTTTTATGACTGCACTAAATTGAGTTTGAACATTCATGTCAAACTCCTTAACACAAGCAAAAACTTCACTTACTTTTCATCAAATGGATATATATACCAAATACTGAATACCAAATATATACCAAATACCAAAAACCTAACTCTTACTTTTCACACACGAGCAACAGTCAATGAATGATACAAAATACTGAAAACCATGCACAGCAGCTATGAGGCAGGGTCCCCAGACATCAGAATGGATCACAGAAAAAGAGAGAGTTTCTACTACCAGTACTAGCATAGGAGCTCATCGTACGTTTGTCAAACTCACAAGGGATGAGTACAAGTGACTCAAAAGACTAAATGAAGGATGACCAAGTCGACTATGATGAAACATCAACAAGTCCTCTACAGAACGATCACCAAAACTAGCAACAATAGACAAAAGAGCAGAGTCTATGCTGTCTCGATCTAGATACCACAAGCCTTTATTCCATGTCTCAGTCTCCAGACAACATCCTGTCCCCTTCTCTCGGAAGATCACTTTAGAAATATCAAAGGAGACCGAAGAATAATAACATTAATAGATAAGAGATCATCGGAAAGGAGGAGCATGCAAAACATCCGATGGAGTCAAAGAAACAGTGCACCTCACTGTTCCCTTACCAACCACAAGTTGAGCGGTTCTATCAATAGTAAGAATGCTTTCTGGTATGGATAATCTAGTATAAGAAGAAAACTCTCCAGAAGTACGAGTCATATGATGAGAGGCCCTCGAATCAACTATCTATCTAATAGTGAGTGAAGATGAACCATAAGACAATGCATGAGTAGTAGAAATACCTAAGGCAGCATGAGCATGGTATGTATATCTGCGTGAGTCATTAGAAGCAAGATACCCTCCAATATACACATGGGAACCTCCTCGACCACCATGAATTCCTTTACCACTACGACCTCCATACCGACCGTGTCCCCATGCCTCGAAAAATCGAGGTGGCTTAGAACATAGCCTGCTCACATGGCCTAGTCCATCACAGTTAAAATAACAACGAGTCTCCTCCTACATGCCTTCCGGAAATACCGGCAACTAAGAAGAAGCAGAGGATGTTCCAGAACCACTAACATATTTCATGAGCCTATCAATAACTTCAGAACCTCTTGATCTAACTTGCTCAAAGCTTCCAACTCTTTACAATTTGCCACGTTTCAACTAACAATCCTGAACTACCAATTAACAACCCACTATCCACATAAACTCACCATCAACGACCCACAATCAACAATCCACAAAGCACAACACCTCACTCCACATTAAGCAATCACCAAGCCACAAGCCAAGATAGCTCACAATCGCCAATCGACCATCCACGATACACAACAACCCACCAACTATTCACAATCACAAATCCCAATCAACAAATCTCACAAATCTTCAATTAACAATTCTCAATCACAAATCTCTAATCAACAATTCTCAAAATTCATCACAAATTTCAATCTACACTCAATCCACAACTAAATGCTTCATAACCCACATAATATAATCGAAAATTGAATCAACAACCGCCAAAAAATGCCCAAAATCAAACCTATAAATCCCAAAATTGAAGCTGAAAAATGAATCTAAAAATCCTCCAAATTAGAGATGGTGGCAGCAACCACCAGGGGTGAGCGGTGGTTGCGAAGAGGACGCGCGACTGCTGGGCAGAGCCTCGTCGGTGCACACAACTGTGGGTCATGCGCAGTGCTGTCATGCAAGTGCTGGGATGTTGTGCGTGGCTGCGCACAAGAAGAATTGGACAAGAAGCGGTGATCACAGTTGCTGGTCACCGGTGGTGGTGGCAGAGAGGCGCCGGAAGTGGTGGTGGGACAAGATTAGGGTTTGATAGGATTTTTAGGCTCTGATACTAGATTGATTTGGAGCAAACATGTTTTCATTCATAACAAAAGTGATACTTATAGAATGTCGAGGATATGATAGTAGACAGGGGCTTATTACATGATAGTGGTGTACATATTGTGGAAGAAGCATTGAACGATGTCGAGCATAAAATCTCCTCAAAATCTATGATACTAGTGCAAGTATTACCTAATTGAGCCAAGCCAATCCTATTTTGAAAAATCCTATTGTTGTTAGGGCAAAGGATTGTGATAAATGAATGAAGGGTGGTAAGGAGAAGGATATAAAGAATAATAGACGTTATCATAAGTGTGGATTAATTTGGCAATCAAATGATAAAAGAAATTGTCCGCAACTAAACAATGCGTAAGGACAATCTACAATTTGTTAAATCCCATTTGACTTTGGTAAATGGCATAATTAGTTCTCTATTTCCTTTGTAGGTATTCGAGTAATATGAGATTTAGCGATGAAGATGACGATGACAAAAAAGATGATGAACTAGAGTGATTTATATTTGTATTGTAACATGTTCGAATTGAATATGATCTGAGGGGAAATTGCATTTATTATCTTATTTGTTGGTTTTTGATGGGTATTTCAACGCTATCGTTTGTCTTAATGATTCATGATTTGGTTCTTTCCGCAGGCACTTTTTAAGAGTCTATGTGGTTGGTGGAATTAGTATTGCTTTCAAAGATATGTGGTCGTTAAGACAAACTGTTGTATTTTTTGGCGTTAATATATGATTTAGTTTTGACATTATATTAGGAACTGTATTTTTCGTCGGATGTACTGGGTGTAAATTTTGGTAGAGACAGGAGTGGGGAGGTGTTGTATTTTTGGTCCATTGTGTCGTTAATGGGTAGATGTAAATTTTCGTCGTCGTCAGATTTAGAAAATCCCTCTTTGACGAGAATTCTGATTTTTGACACTGTATCAATGGTGTTGTATTTTTGGGGAATAATTGGACAAGTAACCTCCGCAAAAATCATATTTCGAAATGTATCCTCCTATTTTATTTTTGATTTACTTTTATTGTTCTTTAATTAAAGACATTAAAAAAAGAAAAAAAAAGATATAAAATACTAAACCGTCTTAATACCTTTTAATCTAGTCATATCGCCGGAAGACTTTTTATTTTATTGCCAACAAAAACCTCAACCTCATTGAAAACTCCAAAAATCTTGACTCGAATCGCCTTCAACATGTCGATGAAGAAATCGTCGAACACGCATATACGAAAACCCGTTCAAATTTTTGGTGATCAAATATCCAGCGAGAATGTCTCAAACACGCACACAAACTACTCTTCGCGGGAAGAAGGAGTAGCAACAATTTTAAGAGAACTTGCTGAAATGCCGTGGGTGGAAAATGGTGTTACGGACGATACGGAAATGTCAAGAAATGTGGGTTTGATGGTGGGAGATGACTCCAGTGGACACATTGCAAGCCATTTCCCATCTCAGAATCTTACGGTAGGCATTTTGAATGAAATTTGTACATTGCGACATAATTACACGATTTCATTAGCCGGGTTTGGGGTGGACCCCATATTACCAATCTGCAGTTTTAGGGTTTAGGGTCTTAATAAGTTCTAATCTAGTCAATCGTCGGAAGACTTTTCACTAACCGTATCATCTCTGACGGTGAAAAAAACGAGAGTTTAAAAGTTCGAACCATGTATGATACTGTCGCAGCCTTAGCCGATTCAGTTATCGCCTTTGTCGTGATCGCCTCCGACCTTATTGTCATCTCATTCATCGACTATCGTGCCATTGTTGCCTTTACAACCGCCTTCGCCTCTAACACCGCACACCTCATCGTCCTATGCAACAACATTGATGCACACCTCGTCGCCATTGCAACAACAATATCTGTACACTTAACTTAAAACGACATCATTTTGACTCCACACAAGTCAAGTCACTTTGATTTATGGACTTAATTAAATACGCAAGTAGTGAGTACGTTTAACATTTCACTTATTTTTATTGTTGTTTTACTTAAAATATATAAAAAGAAAAAGAAAAAAAAACTAAACTACCGTAACAACTTCTAATTAGGTAAATCATCGAAATTTATTTCACTTTATCATCCTCGTCATAACTCATAAGAAAAATCTTCTCAAAAAAATTGAAAATTTTAAAAATTTAAAACCCTTCTATAGAAAATCTCTACTCGAATCACCTTCAATATGTCGCTAGAGAAATCCTCAAACACGCATGCAAAAATCCATGTCAACATTTCCGGTGATTAAATATACAGCGAGAGTTGACTTAATACGCACATGAACGACTCTTCACAAGAAGTAGGAGCAGCAACAGTTTTAAGAAAATTCCAAGCATCGCTCGAACTCGCTGCAATACCGCGAGCGAAACGGTGTTACAGATTACATGGAAACGTTGCAAAATGGGGATATGAGGGTGTGTGATGACTCTGGTGGACACATTACAAGTCATTTCCTATCTCGGAATCTTACGGTACGTATCTTGAATAAAATTTGTACATTGCAACATAATTTCCCGACTTCATCGTGTTCCGAACAAAGTCTTAAAGTTCTGATTATGCGTGTGTAAAATTCTCATATACGACCTCATTGAGTTTGGAACGGACCCCATATTATGAATTTAAAGTTTTGTTTGATCAATTTTCTGATTTTATTTGATTGTGTGAAATTATGCATAGATGCCCATACCCTTTTATGCACCTGGACTATTTGCCATTCAAACATACCTATTAGCGGAGGTCTATAACAACGCATATGGGGAGTGCCCAGTGAAGGTGATGGTGTGCCAATTCTGCGTATTATAGGAGAGATAAAGGAGTGTTTGAGAAAACTGGAGCTCGTCCAAAGCCGAAGAAGCTATTTTGAGAATTTACTAGACTTGGACGATTCTTGAACGCACAATGAACTATTTTCCTCGTGCAACTTGACCATTTCTTAATGATAAGATGCATAAGCGGATGAACCAATGATTTTTTATAAATAGGAAACCAATCCGTTTTTTATCCATGAGTTTGCAATGATGACAGGATTGAAATGTTCGAAAAAGCTAGATCCGGATCATTCTGTGTGGGATAATTAAATAAGAGACAAGTACTTCGAAGGAAGTGAAAAACACATCCTGTTGAAAGAACTCAAGGAGAGGTGGAATGATCTGACCAAAATAGAGGATAACAACGAGGTGGAATTGTCTGAGGACATGGCTAAGAAAAAGAAGAAGAGAAAGTGGACGAAAAATTGTCATAGGAATGAGACTGATGCAGCTGCTGAGCAGCAAGAGGATAAAGTCAAGAAGATGAAGAAGCATCATAGCAATATGATTGATGCACCTGCAGAGCGGAAAGCTAAAAATATTATAACTGCTAGAGGGTATGATCTAGCACATGATTAAAAAAAGTCGATGAACTTGTTGTGAGAATGGTAAATCATTGTCCACATTTAATGCCTATTCATGGGGTAATAAAGCTTATGTGGAGATCGTCCATAGAGTCGGTCTTAAGAACCTTTGGGGAACGTACTCAAAGTACCGTGAAAGAAAGCAAAAAGATACTTACATGCTGATGGGTTTCTTGTTTGCTTTATATGAGTCAATTATCATTTATTTATGTTCTCGTATATAAAGCTTAACGTTAAGATATACCTGAGAATTGTGTGTATACCATTGAAATAGATTTGGGCGTTGGAGGTTTCTAAGCTCTCTAAATATGCGGCCACCATATAGTTGATAGAAGTATGATGAGGTTTTCTAGGTGGCTGAACAGGAAATGTTGACGATGAGTAGTCACGAAGAAATCATTGATGCTCTTCGCAATACAAGGATAAGGAACTACAGTTCGGGATCTGGGATGACTTAACTAGCCCTGTCGATGAGCATGATTGCACGACCTCGTATATACAGACCGTGTACATCCCGTCTGTTGGGTCCATGTACATTGTGCATAACATCGTTTATGTGCATCTCTCATACCGTATATGTGTACACCGAGTAAATCACGACTGTCGGGATGCACCTGCTCTGCATATATGTTGTCATGCACAAATGATACGCAGGTTCCTAACCTAATCATGATTACATGGCCCTGTATACACAGACCATGTACATTCCGTCTGGGCCACACATGATGCTCTTGCTCATGGTGTTGTTTACATGATTCTCGAATACTGTATACAAGATTCTATAGCACATTTGGAATTTTCTCGCATGCATTACACCAGGTACATCATGCCTATCGGGATGAACCCACACTGTGTATATGGGGTCATGCACAAACGATGCAAGGGGTCCTAACCAAACAGTTATTTTCTCGATTTCTCTCAAAGGGCGTTCTTTATCTAATTCTCAAACCTTCTAGGAATGAGAGTGAGTTGCCATATATGAAGGATATTGAGGACGTGCCTTACTGTCTGAATGAGTGGATCGTTGAATTGGTAGAATTGTTCAATACGTCTGAGGATTCTTTGTAGTCGGCTCCCACAAAAAAGATGACGATCTATCAATTGAGGAAAGGCAGCTCCATGTCTTGCCATAACCATCTCATCCTACTACTCAACAGCCTGTTCTGACAAGTCATGGGAATGCATTTCCCGATTTAAAGGCTAATTCCTCGATGAAAAATAAGCAGACAAAGGATGAACTTTGAAATGTCATATAATTTTTTTTATAGAGGATAGGACCACACTAGAAAAATAAATTGATGCAGTTGTTGAGTGAGTTAAAGAAAGGAAAATTGAGGAGATGTGTAATAGGATTCAGAGTTTGAAACATCTCATCACGAAGCCAGTTGACGCTAACATGAGTGTTGCCACTATGAAGCCAGTTACCGCCTCTAAAAGCAATTACCGCCTCTAAAACCAGCCGCCTCCTTTATGGAACCAACCGCCTCCCCCACTGGGATTGTCAAGAGACCAGTAGTGATAGTAAAAGCAACACACCCTGGCTGGTTGCCCTGGTCCCAAGGCAGGTCCAACCCGCCATGCCCACAAGGTAGGCCCAGGCCTGGGCTGGGGTGAAGGACCTGACCTAGACATTAAAATATACATGTTTATTTTTGTTTAATTTTAAATTTTCTCATTATGTTGACTGATTTTATAATGTATCAATGAGTCATTAGCCAAAAAATTTTCCAACAGCAGTATGGGACAGTGGAAGCTCTGCACAATTGCTTGAATCCGGTTTTGGTGACATACAATGAGAGACTAAATAGGATAGAAGCATGTTGAGTAGTTTCACGATTTGATTGTGCAGAGACTGAATACCAGTGGCTCCACCTCTGGTAACAAATCAATATCGGCTAAATGTTGAGCCCATTTGTATGGGCGTGATGTTCGCGTCTCATCGAATTATAGAGAAGTTCCAATGCAAAGCTGTGATGACTGCAATATTAGAACAAGATCAAAATATGCATCACATACATCACCTTCATCAAAACATAATCGATAGTCAAACTTGCTAAGGCAGCTGCAGCCCAATGTCAACCGAAAATAAATTCATAAAATTGTACCGGACTCGATACAAGCTATATATAATATTATATATTATTATATAATCAATACAGAAATTATATATTAATTAATAAAAAATATGAATTAATTATATTAATTAATATTTACAATTTTAAGGGTTTAGGGTTTATTGCATTTGCCCTTTAGAATTTATAGGTTAGGGTTGTAAATTCTTACCGCGACAAAATATCATAATATTAATTTTTAAAAGATTAATATAGTCAAATTTTATAGATTTTATGATTTATAGAGTTTAGAGTTAATAACATTTAGCCCTTAGTATTTATAGAATATGATTTTAAATTTTTACAGCAGCGATGCGCAGTAATATTAATTTTAAAAAATAAAAAAAAGTAAGATTTTTTAAGTATGTTTTTTAAATTTATAGGGATTTATGGTTCTTAACATTTTCTACTTTAGGTTTATAAAAAATAAAAATTAAAAATTTACATAAATTTGACTTCTAAAATATTATTGGGTATTGATAATACCAAATTGCAGTACTAAATGTAACAAAAACATGAATTATTCGAAATGATTGTTGGTGATGACAGGAAATGGGAGGGGAGGGGGAGATTGGTGAGTTTGAATCCTCCCACGGCCAATTTTTCAATTTGTAATAGGGTTCCACCGTCAGGTGGAGCCCTGCAATTCGTTATGTCGGGCCCAATACATGCAGTCGTACTATTTTAAATATTAATTGCACTACGGGAAGATATGCCGAGTTCGAATCCTCGCGCAACCAATTTTTCAATTTGTAACAGGTCTACTCCAGGCGGAGCTCTACAATTCATTGTGCTGGGCCCAGTACAAATTGAGCCCAGTAGATATAGTCGGACTGTTATAAATATTCATTACACTATGAGGGGAGATGCCCAGTTCGAATCCTCCCACTGCGGATCATTCAATTTGTAATTCATTGTACCGGGCCTGGTACAAATTGGGCCCAGCACACGTAGTCGGATCATTTTACATATTCTTTACACTACAATGAATCACCGAAAACACGCCTGAACAATGCAGACTCTTGATCCTTGTATAACTTTTTATTGACATAATCTATTCCGTCAGTGATACACAAGAGTTAGCACAATTTGTGCACACAAGGGCTAAGAGGACTCTTTATGCATGTATCCATATGTACAAGTACAATGCCACTAAGTTATATAGGATTGCAGACCAAGAGGTAAGAGTTCACAAAATTGCAGACTAGAATTGCAAGCATAGTAAGTCATTCCATGTTCTGATCAGGGCAATCACGGGCTTCCGAGTGATTGTTATTTTCTGTGGTTCTGGTATTAGGAGACATGGTTTCGCCACACGAACAAGTACCCGAAGCGACTACGGGATCAGCTGCAACGGAAATCTCATTTTCTCTGTCAGGTTTATCAGATTCAGAAGTATCAACGGTAATGAAAGCAGCAGAAACAACGGCAGGACTTCAATTCCCATTGCGTGATGGTAATGCATCCTTTGCACAAGTTTCAAATGGCTCATCGTATTTCTCATCATTGATATATGTACTTGATGACCATGTGTTGTCTCCAGCAACATCAATACTTGCAGCATTATCTGAATGTTTAGATGAATGAAGTCGACTCCGGTCAGGGTTAACCGGTGGCGAGGACTCATGGTCAACCGTTGTTGTAGGACAAGATGCGGGGCAGGGTTCCCCATTAAGTCGATCTTCAGTATTCTGAGCAGCTGCTACTGAAGCAGTACCAAGCAGCAATTCCCGACCGCCATTATTTACAGTATTATCAGGAATATCATCTTCATAAAGATTGAGAGAGGAAATAGAATCAATCTCAACTTTTGCGAATTTTGAATTCTCTAAGAGTTCAGAAACCGGGCGTATGCAGGCTTCATCTGCATTGAGAATACAGCCAGAAGCATCAAGAATGGAATCACGAGAAGCTTCTTGACTATCAGATGCATTGCCGATGACAGCCTCCACGGAAGAGTTGATGTTATCAGTTGCAGGAGGATAAGGCAACTGATTTTCCATGTCAAATATGTCACTGTCGGGTTTCAAGGCTAAAGAGAATCCTTTCTGTATATTCTCCACCTCAGTCTTGGCCACAGCAGTTCCCTGACTAACATGAAGATTAGCACATTCATCGGGAGCTTCGGGAGCACTATCTGCCTCCGTATGTGAGGGAATGGCCGCCCTTGGAGACTCCGACTCAAAAACATCCTTGAATTTAGTCGTGGAATCGTGGAATCCACAAGAACCACTGGCCTCCTCCTTATTTTGCTCTAGTGATGAATCACTATGTGATTTCTCAACCACGCCAGGCAGCTGAAGTTTATTCTCGATTGATTTAGAGACCTCTATGCCTACCAGAGAGAGAACTCTGTACTTCAGATAAAACTGAAAAACTAAAGGAAATTATGTAGCATGCATTATAACAGGAGAAGTCGGTCGTTGCCTAGACCGCTTACGCGCTTCCTAGCCGCTGGACAGTCGCCCTCTACTCTGTCCGAATACCCGCTTAGACTCCTTATATGGGCACCTAGCCCGCCTAGGCGCTGGGCGGCCCGTGACCGCCCAGAGTCCGCCACAGTGCTTTCTCGAAAACGGATAACAGATAGTTTTCTGCTGAAAACACAAAATTTGAAGAATAAGACAAGTTGTTTACCTAAAACTTCTTGCTTAACTAACTGCTTCTGCAGCATATCTGTCCCTGGAAACGCCAACATGTTCATAGACCTAATTTCTTTCCTGTGCACATCCGCCAGTTCATCGAAACCAAAAACTTTAGTCCAAGTGTTCAGATGCTCTGATATGGCCGGAATAATCAATTGCCCAACCTTCAGCAAACGAAGTTCCTGGAATCACATAAATAGATACCAAATTACAAGTCCAGAAGGAAGGGTGAAACCGCTGCAACTTCTCCAATTGAAGAACCTCAGCAGGCAAACTAGGTTTAACGACATTGAAATGAACTGGACATTTACAAACTTCCCAGTTTGATAATGCCAGCTATAAAGAACGTAATTTTAACTGATGCATGAGTGAAGACAAAAGAAAAAGGGAAAAAAAAACTGTTATTGTTGTTGCATACATGACAGGAGTAGAAAATAATGGCATGGCCAAACATCTTACAGATTCAATTGCAGATAAAAGGCGCCTGCACATTCCTTGGCGCCTATAAATCTCACGCGTCCCGATAAATGGCATCTCAGCAAGGCGATCCCCGTGCAGCCTAACAGAGAACGGAATTTAGTTAGAATCAGATTGCTTTCGCCATCCAGTCAACACACTAGAAGCAATGCAAACCCAAACAACGGAACATTAACCCGTTTAATTCCAATAAACGAACTGAAGAGTTCCAATGACCTCTGCTTTAATTAACATGCTTATATTGATTTAGGTTTGAATCAGGAGAGGGAAGATTTTGCTATTCGTATGTGTCACATCTGGATCTTATTCCTCGGTTAATAGCATCTCAACTCATAGAAAAAAGGTTATCTTTCAAACCCGGAGATTGATTCAACAGTTACAGCCTAACACATAAGAAACGAGAAAGAGAAACTGGGGAAGTAAGATTCTCTTGCTAAAGCCATTCTACATAAATTTCTGAAGCATCTTTAAAAATGGTTGTCGGGTTATTCATCACCTGTTGGAAATAGTAATAACCATCAGTGGCCTAAATTTAAAAAAAAAAATCAGTGGCCTAAATTGGGTAGATGAAATTTTCTGTCAGAAACCAGGCAAAGGAAATGATACTCTTCCACATGAATACTCCACATTTATGGTGGTGCATCAAAATATTGGAAAACAAATCAAACAATCTAGAAGCTAGAATTTCTGATGAGATACGTTTATTATCCCTTCACTGACGAAAGAGAATAACAAACATCTCCGGTAATTTGATATGTGCGAGCAGGGTCTTCACAAGTTAATATTAACTGTAGTTTCATTACCTGATAGATGCTGCAGATATAATTTCATCACCTCTCTCCAAAATTGCAGTATAAAATCCATGATAATTCAGCCGGTTAAAGTTGGACCTGAAACATCAGTGATAAGTTCATTTATAAAAGACGGAGTAAGACGGCAGAGATGTTAGAAACAAGAGTTAAAAATAGCATTCACTAATTGGAGGCAAGTTTAGAGAAAATGGAAGAATGAATCACTGAACGGATGAGAGACAGCAAAAAAATATATCTTTCACTGGTGTAGGCAGGGAGAAGGTTGATAATATTTATAAATCAAGGGAAGGCAAGCAATGATATCGGAATGAAAGAAGTATTTACAAAGCAAAGTGTCTAGAAAATGTTCTGTGAAATATGGAAAAATGTAATAAGGGGAACAAACATAACTGTAGAAAACAAACAAGCACAAGTCGATGTCCAAGATCTTCTACCTTTAACCATACTGAGCTATATATTTAAAGTAAATGAAAGCGAAATGAATTTGAGAAAACAAATCCATAGAAAACGTAGCATAAGCTTATATTGTTACTTGCAATTTATACACAGCCAATAATATATATATAATAGAGAGAGAGAGAGCAAAGATGGTCCACAATGACTACATAACCCACTGGAAAAATGTGAAACGAAATTATGGGAGGAAAAATCGTTGGAACTGTGGTGGATTATGGGGCTTTTGATCTCCTATTTATAAGCTCTCTAACGTTATATCTAATTCCAGTTGTCGTAGCCAGAATTATAATATTTTGCCTGTAGCTATAAATTATGCACATTTGATTGCGCACATGATCTTTCTGTATATATACACATAAATTAATGTAGCATTTTAGAAACAATTCCTACAACCAATTATTGTCAATATAGCTTACCCACTATTGTAGACAACATTGTGTATTATACTTATCCCGCTTCGTCTATCAATAATAGGCAGAAAACACTCATCCATAATGGATAGTGCAACAGCTAGCTTAGAGTTGCACTCTGCCCTGAGAGAGAAACCACGATGTGAGGAATCAGACAAATCAGTTCGTTGAAGAAGAGACCATGAAAATCCTGCTTCCAGTTCTTGTTTGATCCCCAGGATCTGCAGCAGATGATCATGCAACTGTAGACAAATACAAAAAGGAAATATAACGAATTACAAAGTGTGTTTATCCTGAGGGTGGGGGTCATGAGTTAAATACAACGTATTAAGAAAACAACTTTCAATGATTTGAACATGGCACACTGAACCCAAAGAAAATTAATGACAAGTAAAGTCTGCTTATATGATTAATACATTTCCTCAACTTTCAACAAGCCAGATCAAATAGACACTTGAAGAAGGAAGAGTTTTGGTAAGACGTATTAAATTAAGTTGCTACCGCCATATTCAATGGCATGTCAATATCATTTTCTATCCACGACGTCTTGTGATTACATAAATGGACAATAGGTTATGCATATGCTCTACTGTTCAGTGAAACATACAGAACCATGGAGATGTGATCAATAAAAGAACAGCTATCATTCACTCTCTCGCCTAAATAATGATGGAGAGAGATGCCTCATGCACAATTGCCTCAAAATAGGCTGGCAATTTTTTTGGTCTAAAGCTTTTCCAGATCAACGCAGAACTTAACGAACCATTAACTGTTCTCGTGAATGATATCAACATACTACATCGCAATGCCGCATACTTAGGTAATACCTCTTGGCACTTCTGCATGCAGAAAGATGGAGCAGACGAACTCGAAGGTCGACCCTGCACCCTCTCACTGCATGTTTCATGATCTATGAAAAAACATAGAGAGGGTCATTAACAGAAATAAATTGATAGAAATAAGCATGCCCAGGAGACACTGATCCATAGGGGATAACCCATTCAAAAAATTACATTTTTTCTCACAGAAAATGCATTTTTGGAGTACGCTGCTAGCAGCATCTTCTTCT
Organism: Pinguicula primuliflora; assembly: GCA_025802335.1. Classification (NCBI taxonomy): domain Eukaryota; kingdom Viridiplantae; phylum Streptophyta; class Magnoliopsida; order Lamiales; family Lentibulariaceae; genus Pinguicula; species Pinguicula primuliflora. Next base: position 672 of record JAOYMZ010029960.1, on the reverse strand, counting down.
TCAGCATCATCACTACATCCATAATACCCACAAAATTTGCAAATACAATTTGGACAGTGCCAATCACCCGAAGGAAGCAACTGCAGTGAGATAAAATAAGGGTTACTTAGAGCATAGTGGAAACAAAAAGAAAAAATGATTCAGTATTGTCTATTACTAGCAACACTCAAGTTAGAGGGTAAATTTTAAGCATTTTCACAGGAAGAACAGAAATATGATCTAATTCACGAGTACAGAATTCGAGTCAAAGTTCAAACATTTCCAAAGCAGCATACCTCTTCTATCCAACGGTCTACTAACAACGAAATTAACCATAGACACAATCACCCACCATAGAGATGATAAAGTAAAAAATATGAACACAACCAGATTATGCAATGAATTACTTATGAATATCATGGCAACTAACAGATATGCACATTGAAACAAATATAAGCACCATGGTTGTGGTATGAGCCAGTGAGAGCGCACCTGTATTCCTAAACAGATCTGATGGAAAGTTGACGGACAGCTGTCACAACAGATCAAATCACCCCCATCACCACAGATATTGCATGTATCATCATCTGGATCATCACCGTCAATATCAACAGAATGAAAATCCAGACGCAAAGAGTCGTGTTGACTATTCCAAGCATCTATCTGGCACTGCAAAAGGGATGGACCAGACGC
>JAOYMZ010029928.1:0-16810 GCA_025802335.1 Pinguicula primuliflora | reverse complement strand
GTGAAGTTCAGCGAACTATGTTGGAGCTTCTAAACCAACTTGATGGTTTTGAAGCATCTAATAAGATAAAGGTAATATCTCTTGCTTGTGTGATACCTTCCCTTCTGATTCTTTTGTTGATCAGTAATTATTAAGAACGAAAAACAAAGTAGCATTCATGACTGTCTTTTATAGGTGCTCATGGCTACAAATCGGATTGATATTCTCGATCAAGCTCTTCTTAGGCCGGGTAGAATTGACCGAAAAATTGAATTTCCAAATCCCAACGAAGATGTACGTAGTTTTTTCGTCTTCTTTTTTTTATTTATGTTTCCCCCGTTTTACACATGGCTTACTGTTGGCTATTATTCCAGTCTAGATGTGATATCCTGAAGATCCACTCAAGGAGAATGAACCTGATGCGGGGGATTGATCTGAAGAAAATTGCAGAGAAAATGAATGGTGCATCTGGAGCGGAACTGAAGGTACGTGTAACCTATTTACTGTGGATAAAGATCTTTAAATCAATCTGAAATCTGCGGGTGATGCTCTTCCAATAACTTCAAGGATGAAGTTTGACTGATGATTTGAATCTGGTGAAATTGTAAACTACTAAGTATTCTAAGGCTACCACCATCTTGTAAAACCCTTTTTGGGTTTGAACCTAATGGTTTTTGTTATTTGTTCAGGCTGTTTGCACTGAAGCAGGTATGTTTGCTCTGAGAGAAAGGAGAGTTCATGTTACTCAGGAGGACTTTGAGATGGCTGTTGCCAAGGTCATGAAGAAAGATACCGACAAGAACATGTCTCTGAGGAAGCTCTGGAAGTAGATCAATGCGGCAACTTCAGACTGTGAGCCAATGCGCGGAATAAGAAAATATTTACAAGTGTGTTTCCTGTTCTGGATGTCCAATAGATGGTACGGATTAGATGGTACGAATCCGTTTACTATTGATCTTACAGCCCGATTCAAGCCTCTGTCGTAGTACCATAGTCAAAACTCTGGTGATCTCTACTATATCTTTCATGCCTTCAGTAATGGCTGGCTTTTGAACTCATGTACGAACTCTGCATAGTTCAATTGGATTTCTAACCTATGCATTTGTTGTGGATCCATTTCCTGGTTGAAATATATTGCTAGAAAGTTGTTGCGTGGCTACAAGTTATGAATAGATGCATATATTGCTAGAAAGTTGTTGCATGGCTACAAGTTATGAATAGATGCTTAATGTTCACTTTTTGTGATCCCACACCATACACATCTGTTTGATGAGGCTTATGAACTCACTCCTCTAGCTACTGAGTTGTTCATTGTTGGTATTCCATCCTACAAAAGCCGGAGAATGTTTGGACTTATTTAGGGGCAGCTTACACCATCCTGTTGAGGGGTGGGGTATGATTGCGTACATCTTACTCTGGGTATGTTTGGCTTGGTTATATCATGCCTTGGCGAGGAACTATCTTCATGTGGCTCGTGTGATCAATTGCTTATATTGCTCTATAGGGTGAGGGCACTAAAATTTCCAATAGCTTCTCTCATCCACAACAACTCATCCTATCCTATGTAGTTAGTAACTCAAGTCTCTCTGCTTACATTTCACTTAATGGACGCCTTATGTGTTGTGCCAGCTTCAATAACAATTAGAACATCTCTCACCCCTTTTTCTTGTCAATCACTAGTTTATACAGGTCATTGTATATTATACACAAGCATCCATTCCAGTTTTCCCTCCAAAACAGTGCTATATTGCCAGACCAAACTGCTATAAGGCACGACAAGGAAGTTAGCATGACACGCACAACTGTATCGTGTGGTGGGTTCCACATGTGTTAGTGTTGGAGTCACCCTAATTTGATTGTGTGTGATGGTACATGCCGTGCAGCTATTTTGTCGTGTCGTATAGATGCTCTCATCGCCAGATTACAAGTTATTTAGTTTGGACTCTGGATAATGAGAGCTCTCCAAGAATTATACTTGTTATCTCAACTTTGAAGTTTCTTCTCCATTGTCGTAAGTATATTTGTGGATGATGATATCAAGGCCATCTCAAAGGTCTAGAGATCTTTGTGAATGATCATTACTTATAGCACATTGGAAGATTATAATATCATAATATCTTTAAATAAGCTTGAGCCACGAAGCATAAACTAATTTGATTGAAAAACGTAGGCATCACTTATATTCATTTAATTACATAGAGTGCCTGGTGTCCAACATTATTCAATGTTAATCATGCTATCCTATTCTTATAAGATACATATATAATACAATACTTTAGTAATTTGATTAAAATATAAATCATCTCATCTTTTGCCAAACAACGCCAAAAGTTCTATGGGCAAGTTACAAATTCTGGCAGAGCCGTAATCGTCGAGCAACAGCATACCACATAAAAGAGGGTGTAGGATTGCACTCAAAAAGTTATGGATTCAAATCCCCGACATGAACCGGTCATATATGACTTCACAAGTGTGGCTTACCTCCCTACCGTAATTTGCATGCTATTGCGGCAGGGCGTTGGGTTTACATACTTTCATAGGATTCCCTACGTTATCAAAAAAAAAAAAAAAAGTATAGCCAGTTGGAAATAGTGTCATCTCTACCACAAAATCCCATGGTCCAGGATAATACCATCAGCATGTTTGCTCCTACGATCCCATAGCTGAACACCATTATATAGTATGTTATCAGGATCGTTACAATTTATTAAATGTAGAACAAAATCAAGCAAGATGTGCATTGCGCTTCAGGTGTAAGGACAGAAATGTGTGAGTAGAGCCTGCTAACTAACATCAAGTATCCATGGCGATACTCCTTATCAAACGAGCCTGCTAAATACAAGATACCAATGGACCTTATCAACCTTGTGCATAGGTCCCATGGATGACGAAACCTGAGCATGTCAGTTGACTACATCAAGCACCAACTTTCGGGACTTGAGAACCGACCATTTCATGCGCCTGTAGTAACCCGCTTGAAGAAGTGCCAGGGACAAAACAAGAATCCATTTGAATCCCATCTGTGTTGAGAAGAGAGGATCGCATCACGAACCCAAATACGGGGAAATCATTATCGTATGTAAAGGTAACGACTACTACGGGCACTGTATCTGTTTATTCATATGAAAATTGACTGAATGATTTTATCATTTAAGACAAGCAAGGGACGTTATGTACCGGACAACATTTCTAAGTTGCCGAATTCTAATCCAGTCCGTCGGATCGACAGTGAACGGCCAGGATTTAAATACTCATTTAACTTAAATGATCAAATCCTGGCCGTCAGATCAACATTGGACGGACAAGATTAGAATTTGACACCTAAAAAATGTTGTCCAGTACATAACCTCCCACAACTGAAAATTTCCGCCCATCTTTACCCACCAAAATGTGATATTTCCAAAATGAATAAAATTTTCATTCATAGGTTGAAAAATATTAAGCTGCATCAGGTGATGGAATTAGGTTTAACTAATTTATCATTTCTGTACGAAATCAAAATCGTGATACTAATGGATTGGCAAAATTTGTGTGGTATGCAATGGTTGCACGTGCGTGCGTGCATATGGGTGGAGGTTTGGGGGACACATACCAACTTCCTTTCTTCCATTTCTGGCTCCGCAGCCCATGACAAAAAGGTTACCACATCTTTTCCCATCTGCACAATGAGGAAATGATTCATATACATACAGCGTTAATAAGAAAAGGTAAAAATGACAAAGTCCAGATAAAACACCTGTGCCTCAGACGCAGGGGTACCGTCTTCATACTCGACAGCACCATCATTAAGCATTTTAGGCATAGCAATAGCTCCACCAGGGAAGTATGGGTTGTAGTGAAGTCCTTCTCTGATCTACAAATATTAATAGTCACCACAAAGAATTCCGTGAATGAATAATAACTGGATCAACCAGGGCAAGACTGGTTAATGAATTTGGAAAAAAAATCAATTAAGTTCTAAATGGCATGTAATCATGCTTAAAGACTCCAATGCAGTTCATCTAAAACATTATAATAATCATAAATATGACTTGTGCAGATACACCCAGATATGTGCTAATGCAATCCCAGGTTGGAAAAAAAAATGGATAAAAATTTAATGACTTCAGACAATAACCAGAGCATCCAGACATTAAAAAATGAAAATTACCGATACGCCAGCAGGAGGATCACGGTAACCGGTTAGAAGAGCAAAAACATAGTTCTGACCATTATGGCGAGCCTGAGATAAACATTCATCCTCAAGTACGTCATTGTCATACAAAAAATCCAAATATTGATGTAAATTTAGGCAACCATTTAGTTACCTTTGTGATAAGACTTAAGTCTGGGGGATACGCTCCTCCATTTGCGAATCTTGCAGCTTGTTCATTAGCATAAGGCAAAGGAAAACGATCACTCAACTTCCCTGGGCGAGTAAACATCTCACCCTCATCATTTGGGCCATCAACAACTTCAATCTCTGCTGCCATAGCTTTCACCTCTTCTTCAGTGTAAGCCACACCAACTAGATCACGGTAAGAAACGAGGGACATGGAGTGGCACGATGCACAGACTTGCTGATAAACCTGATGACCCCGACGGATCCTGCACACAAGAATTACACTTACAGAGGGAGTGGCATGTAGTTCTCTTACTTTCCGAGTTGACTGACAACGGAGCATTTTCTAAATATCATACAGCTATGTTTCCACCTACAGTTTCATTACTTACGATGCATGGTCATATGAACTGAGTATGCCTTGGTGTGGCCATGGATAACTAGGACAATCTAATCCATGTTCTGCCTCATCAGCAAAAGCAGTAGTGGTGCAACTCAGAAGCCCAGAGGCTCCTGCACCAAATAGAGCCAGCATACTGAATAACTTTCGTCCAGAAGAAGCATATTCGCCATGACCATGATTAAGTACGGCGGCAACCTAGAAATTACACGGAAAAGTATGGTCCACCATGTGAAAATATTAAGAAAAGAGCAATGCTATTCATACACACTTTTTAGATACTATTTGTTGACACTATTACGCGTCAACAATCACAACCACAACACGTCATGGCGTCAACAAATGATGTCTAAGAAGTATGTATGAATAGCTTTTTCCTTAAGAAAATTAACATATTCACAGAAGCACCATCAAGCCATCTAGCTAGCAGCCTGCGATTAAATCAGAATCACTTAACCCATCCCCGCACTTGGAATATCATAATCATACCACATCGTCGCTTACAATTAGCAATATAAATATATTTGACGAACAATGAAATCAAGAACAAATAAATAGCACCTTCAAATTTGAGGCCGCAACAGAAGACTCATTCGCCGCACTTCGACGGGCAAATTGGGCAATAAATCTGTTTACCTTGACGAACCCTGCTTACAAATTTAGATTAGCTCCGAAAGGTCAGATTTATCACCAACTCTCTCCCAATTCAATTCAGTGACCGTAAAGGAAACGACATACACCACGAAACACACACAACACGGGTAACACAAAATGTAAAATACACCACAAATAAGATGGATCCGCATCGAAAAACTGAGCTTACTCATTTTAATCGCCTCCGAATTCTGCCTGAGAATACAATTTGAAGGATCGGAATGGTTGAATATCTGTGATTGAGAGAGAAGAAACGAGAACTCGGAGTGGAGAATAGGACCAAGCAAACGAATGGTTTCTAATCGATCCAAGTCACAAAAATTGACCCAGATGGATCCGGCCACTCACGGGATTCGGGAACAAATTAATACATTGGATTGGAACAAAAGATAATTTGGGCCAAAACTGGGCTTCAGTAGGATTATTTAATTGGATACAAATCAGCAAGGGCAGACCCATGCAAGAGAAGAACTACTAAGACGCGGGCCCGGGCTAGGTGTTCCCCCAAAAAAATTTACCAACAAAATAGTAGCCCAACCCAGCCAAGACCATTGTCCCAGCCCAGGCCACTAGCCCATTAGGCATTAATGGTTAAACAAAAAATAAAAGAAAAAACAAAAATGGAACGCAAAGTTGGGAATCCGTCATCCGAACTTTGAACTTGAGTCTTGAACAGAAATTTGCATTTAGCCCTTGATCGTCCATCCTTGATATTGCAAACCCTGAATCAAGGGATTGCAATTACTTCTTTTGACTCTCATTTGCTCTTTCCTTTCCTAGGTAGGATAGGTATTGACTTTATAGTTGCATCTTTAATAGGTAGGACACATGATAATTTAACACTCCCCTCAAATTAGATGTTAGATATCTGATTCATAACTTATTCAATATATCATGAAAAATCCTTCCTGCTACTGCTTTGGTGAGGGTATCACTGAGTTGCTCTTCTAATCTCGAATGTGGTAAGGTCACAATGTCTCCTTATAACTTTTTCCCTCGACATGTTTGGTTCTATCATGTTGGACCGGATTTTCAGAGTTGTGCACAGCTGCTTTACTATCACTTATCACACTTCAATGGGCATGACTCGTTTAGTGTATACCCCAACTCAGTCATCAACTTCCTTAGTCAGAAGATCTCAGCCACTCCCTTTAATATTCCTCTAAACTCAGCCTCTGAACTAGATAATGCAACAACTTTTTACTTCTTGCTCCTCCAGATAACAAGATTACCTCCAATCAAAGTCTGGATGGGGATTTGAAATTTAAGTAAGTGTAGGAAGACATTTTGCTAAATATGTTGCAGTAGAAACAGCTTTGGATAAAAAAATATAAAGGCACACAAGGCTCAATCATAAGAGCATGGTAGTTTTAAGTAGAAAATGATTTTTTCTATGAAGGACTTCGTCAGAACAGCCAGGAGTCAATCTCAGGACACTTCTCCAAACATATGAAGGATTTCGGATCTGCAAAAGACAAAAAAATTGGCAAAGCGTTATGGCAAGCAACCATTTGGTGTTTATGGCGAGAAAGGAATGCGGTGCGCTTTGATAACGAGTTAGAACCGGAAGAGGCAGCGGAGATCCTCACTCAAATAAAGGTACGACTGCTGCACTGGTTGAAAGCAAGGATACTACAACTGCCCAGTTTCACTTATAGTAAATGGGACAGTAATCCGAGACAATGTATAGAACTTATGTAGTCTAGTATCGGCTCAATGTTTCGATTAGGGTATATGAACGCAGTGTATGCTTCATATAAATTTTTGTAACTTCGTAAATTCTAATGAAATCTCTTTCGTACAAAAAAAAAGTAGAAAATAATTTTTTCTTTCCGACACATAATTTTGTCAAGTGATACGAGGATATGTTGTTTGGTCTACAAGTCCATCAACAACAAAAATAGGATGCATTTTTTCATTGACAAATTGCCCCCATCATCGGAACGGAGGATTTAAATATAGACTGAAAATTGAGTATGAACCAATTTACGAAAATTGATAAATTTATCACAGACATCAGATTTTTTTTAAGAAAATAAATCCAATTCAGATGGGGGCAATCATTAATAAATATTACAAAATAGCGAAATCTCTCACACCCAACAATTGGGGCATGACCCCAAACATCATAATGTATCAAGGTAAATGACTCGGAAATATGAGTATTATATGAAGAAAGTACGATGACTCTTATCTAATGTGCATGTTTTAAAATCTAAATGAAGGCTCGAAAACTTAGAAAAATAATTTTTGAAGATAAGCAGATGAAGGATGACCAAGTCAATGATGCCAAAGTCAACTTTTGTGATGATCTGAGTAGTGAGCCAGATGAATTTGACCGGAGGGTAACACTTCGTCGACGTAGTACAAACCATCCTGTTTAGTCTCGCGTCCAAGTATCATCTTCATACAAATATCCTATAAAATAAAAAAGGTAGGAAATATAAGCGTCATACAATTAAGTTACTTTGTCATATAACTAATAGATAGTAATTTGTGAGATAACGAAGGAATAAATAAACAATTTGACAATCTCAGATTTAGAGTCAATTCAATACTCCAAGCACAGCGAACATGAACATTTTCACCACTAGCAATCTGAGTAGCAGTCATTTTTAGACTCTGTGATCCAATAATATCAGATGAGCCATGTGTGAACGTATTCGTAGCTTCAAAGTCTAAAATTCAGCTTTTATTCTTCTCCCTGAAGGTATTTTTTGCAGGAATATTCTTATATTTATCACCAAAGAGTTAGGGTTACCAGAACAATCCTCCTTGAAAAATTTGGAATTATTTAACGAAGGGTAAACTTGTAAATCCTCCCTTGTTGAATTACCTATGCCATTTTGTTGGGCTCGCAGGTCCTTAGGGCAAGTCATATGACACCCATCAGTTGCGAGTCCAAAACTTTTGGACTCTGGTCTTTTCGATGATGTTCCTTCTCTAGCTTCTATAGCCACCATTGCGGTTCCTGGACAATGGGAAAATGCTGGTGGTGGTCGTATCTTTGGGAGGAATTCTGTCAAGTAGTATCAAGAGGTTTGGTCGTGACCCCAAAAAAACGATAATTCTCATAAAACTTTTTAGGATTCCGACCACAGAGTGATGATGGAGACGATGTGTCTTTCAGATCTGGCCATTGCAATGGAAAATGCTGCCAATTCCGAGTAATGTGTGGGTGGCACGTGGCCACGCATAGGCGCGTGTTTGTCGGAAAGTTTTCGGTCGCCGTCATCCTGTTCTGCCCGTCAATAAGATTCTGCTCCTCTCTTGTGTGTAACAAGTCCAGCACCCAGAGATGAATTTCCACCGCGAAAGCTGATGACTGGACGAGAATAGTATTTCGGGCTGCTTTCCAGCATATTGTGGCATACACTGCATCAGCTATTGGAAATTGGGACATTTTTAGAATATCCCGGACGATGATGTCATATTCTCTATTGAACTCAGAAAAATGTGACTAGTTCGTGTTTATCTTGTATACATCGAACTTGTTGATGTCTTCTTCATATACCATCGGGTTTGTATGTCGACTGTCGATTTCCATCCAAATACTATTGTTGAGACTGTGATAATCTTCAATGGAGGCTTGCTCTTGTTGTAACTCGTCACCTTTGATGATGAGGTCGAAGATTTGGAGAGAATCTTCACCAGACTAAAAAGTGGCTGCCAAATTATCCCATAATGCTTTCGTTGTCCGCTAATGTGCATTTTTTGATTTTATAGATGGATCAATAGAATTGAGCATAAGGCCAAAAATCTGCAAGCAGTATATCTTGGATCATTCCCAGAGGGTGCCACAGGTTGTCCGGTTAGATGTCCAATACGTTAGTGTCCTCCGACTTCTACTTTTACCACTCTTGCCCACAAAATATAGTTGTTGTTGTCGAATTGTACATCAATTGTTATTGGAGTACTACTTTTGGTTGGTGATTTCTCGACTTATTTTTATAGTATTTTAGAGAGTTGGTTTGATAGGATTTTGTCGGCCTCCGTGAGAGTCGCCAGACTAAGGCCTTTGTTCACCATAGATGGTGATGATGGCTGACTCTAGGTTTTATCATGCAGGTCTAACCCGATCTGATGCCATGTTTAAAGAATAGATTTGTAACATAGACAAGGAATATGAGTTCTCTCGTCTTAGAAATATAAATCTAAGGAAATATGAGAAATATAATTTTTCATTTATTTATTTTTCTTCTTCATTACGATACATATATGACAAGGATAACATTAATTGCTTCCAACCAAATACACGTTCTTTACATTGCAATCCATTGATTCAAGAGATTGCGACCACTTCTTTTGACTTATTTCTTATCTTCCTTTTGATAGGTAGAAGTTGGAATAGGTATTTACTTCATACTTGCATCTTTAATAGTTAGGATTGGTCTATTTTAGTTGAAAATTGAAACGGACTAGATCAGGTGAGTTCGTGCTCGTGCGTGTGTGTGCGCGCATGTGGGCCAATATATAATGAATGTGAGCTAACAACTGAAAAGTTAATATACTAAATCAATAGAGTAAAACAACACATATCATTATACGGTGGCGTTCATAGTATATAACTTTATACATCACTTTTCTATTCCGGCCACTAGGATCGTCCGTTGACGGAATTGGGCACATCGTTAGACATAATTATATACTAGTTATTTTTTATGTTTGTAATCGTTATGAGACAAATATCTTTAACAGACTATTAACTTCCATTGGGTTGAAGAAATTCAAAACAAGGGAGCTTCATTTTACAGTTTTGGGCATTTGTTTCTTTAGTTACCAGAAAATTGAACGATTGGTTTTATTGTTTGTGGCTACGATTTTTTTGGTAGTTTGGTTGTGATTACGATTAAATACGAGAGTGTACTCTCAATTTCGTGATATCTTGGGAGTATATTTTAATATGGATACTTTTCTTCCACGCTTGATTTATATTCTTTGGATTCGAGCCAATGGACCAGACAGGATGCAAGTCCTTCACAAAAATGCTGTGTGTGGACCCCACACTCATGTGAGAGAGGAGTGTATTGTGTGTGTATAAATTAAAATGTGATATATAATTACTCAGTCCTCAAGACCTTGTTTACAAGACAATTGGTCGCCTTTGGCACTTGATATGGCCGCAAACTGCGTGGAAGATTTGGAGGTTGCGTAACGAAGCGATATTTCGGCAAGAAGATCCGGACGAAGGAAAGCCATGAAACAGGTACAACTGAGAGTCTTGGCTCTTTCTGCGAGCAAAATTAATTTTGGGCCTTTATATGGATTTCGGAGATTGGCGCCCGTAAATTGTACGTAGTATGTAAAATTGGGCCATCATAATTTGGATCTTGATAAAGGGTTATACATATATAAATAACACTATCAATAAAACTCCATACTTACAAAAAAAAAAAAAAAAAATTGTTATAAGAGTGACAACTTGGCAAGCAAACAATTATTCAACGAGAATCAACCAGAAGGAAAGAGCAGAAGCTCAAGAAAATTGGAAATGGGAGAATACATAAGGATAAAACAGAATATAAGGAATTTCATATGAAGCAAGGCCGCGAAACCCGGCCAGGCCAGGCCTCTGCTTTGTTCCTAACTTTTCTTGGGCTGTCCTCCGAAGGCATTCTTCACCGCGTCTGTAGCACCCACTGCGATACCCTTCACTTGCTCCCCTGTTTTCTGCATGATTCCCCCAGTATTCTCTATCCCGGCCTGCGCCGTCCCCTTGCCGGATTCCGCCGCCTGACCAACCTTCTCCTTACTGGCCTCCGTTATCTGCCCGGCCTTCTCCGTGATGGCGCCAAGGAACCCTCCGGCCTTCTCCTTCACTGTATCCACAGCTTGCCCCGTTTTCTCCTGCAAAAGAAGAAGGGAAACAAAACAAAAATCACGCGGTGCTCTTTGGCAATGAGATATGAGCAAGACAAGTTCCATAAAGCGAAGGCGTTTTGTATACCTGAACCTGACCAATGTAGGTTTGCTCCTTGGAAGACATGAATCTATGAAAGAAGATTGCAAAGACCCGAAAACACTTGTGGATATTGAATGAGTGAAGTAAAGTAAGATTCCGTTGCACGTTATATAGAGTTTGGTGAGATCCTGGATTATGGACGCGTGTCCTTCTATGTCGGCAGAGGTAAGAGGCACAAGATGAGCCAGATAGCTGAGTTTACTTGGCAAATCAAATGAGTCCGAGTTGGAATTGATTTCTCAGCCATTCATTTTTTTGGTGGGTAAGGAAGATATTTTATTTCCATAAGCATACAATACGTACAATCCCAAAATTAAGATATTTCCAATTCCCAAAATATCTAGGGTGTCCAACCGAACCGTACCAGTCCTACAATATTTAGCGTTGTCCAATCGGGTAAACGATACCGGTCTGTCATAGGACTGGTACCGATTGCACCCCGGTACTCATTTTTGGTACCGGATCGGTACAGTTACCGGACAGTACCAGTACTTCAGTCTGGACGCGTATTGTACCGTACCGATATCGACAGTGAGTGAGTGCTGTTATTGGCATTTGCACTATTCTTGGTTCCTATGAATAAATCTCTAACTATACCAACAAGCTATCATCCTTCACCACTCGTCAAAGTTTCAAATCTAACAACGATACAAACAAACCAATAAACAAAAACAATAAAGATTTGCTAAAAAACAAACAAACAAACCAATAAACAAAAACGGTAACCACATCATTTCAAGTCCAACAAACCACGAGGATTAAAGTTTCAAACCACATATTAAGAAATAAGGATTCAAGAGGATCAAATCAGTCAAAGTCTACAATCATCAAGTCTAGAGGATCAAACATGTTTGTCCACCTTCCATTTCACGAATGCTTCATATTAGTTCGTTGAGAAAACTCATCAGATCATTACATAACTCTACATAAAATATAAAATATACGTTAAGACATTAGGTTATAAAACATAAAACATATATAATCTATAATATATTCTGAAATATATATTACCTTCAAATATGGCAATCGCGGTAGGATCTTCCGTCCCCTATAAAATATCAATGGTTTCATAAATTTTATAAGCAATGGTCTCACTTGTTTTTTTATAAGCAATTGATTTTATTCAAAAAACCGTTTTTTTACATGTTTACAGCAATTCCGATTTTGAATTGTTCCTAACCTGCGAGACATTACATTCGAATTATCCTGCATCCCGATGAGACCTTGATTTCGCTTGCGGCATCTTCAGACCTTCAATCCACATCTTGATTCCGTTGTTTCGGGTGTTACCATTGTTGATTGGTGTCCTTCCTCGCCCTCTTGCGGTAATCCAAGACCATGTGAGTAATTGAACCTTCTTTTGATTTCCTCGGCCGAAGGAATTTTTCCTTCGAAGTGCTTCTGAGTTCTGCACATCCATATTTCCCAGCAGGTGGCAATCCATATTGATTTCCAGCTGTTGGCATCCAGGGATTCTGGTTTGAATAGCATATGATCCTTGAGCGTCGTTGGTTGATTTACATTGGTGATCTTTGCACATTTATGCACTTCTCTCCATATTTCCTGCGTTCTTGTGCACGAGTTGAACAGATGCTCTTCATTTTCAGGTTCTTCATTGCAAAGGTAGTATCGGATTTCTTGTTCTTGGTGGATGATGCCTCTGCGTTGTAGATTCTCTTGTGTGGATAATCTCTTTTGCTGCATCTTCTAGATGAAAATTTGTGTGCTTTTTGGAGCTAATGCACATCTTGCACTACATAACTCTTGTCTTTCATTCTCTGTCCAAGCTGCTTCTTTTTGGCTCATCAGATGGTTATAAGCTTGTTTGACAGTGTACAAAATAAAATTACCTTGTTTTGAAGTATTAAGAAATTATGTGAGACTCCCAATTTATATACTTGAATTTTATAAATTTTATAATTTTTTCTGTGTAGTTTTGAAAGTATACAAAATTTTATAAATTTTTATTTTTGTAAAACTAGTTTTTATCTTAATAATAATATATGTAGATGCATGATACATTGCTAGATTTTACTCATGAATTTATGGCACTGTAAAAATAATATAGATATAGAAAAAATCTTTTGATAAGTTTACTAATATTCTTATAAAGACGCTTTCGGAATCAAATATGCAAAAATTAATTAAAACCCTAAGAAGTATGATATGGATTTATGATAATATTATCATGAAGTCTTTCGAGAAAGCGATGGGCGAACTTTTGGCTATTAAGGCCTGCCCAGTACTCAGGTTGTCACCCAAGCCATTTCGGCGGCACACAACCACATGTTTTTTCATAAAAAAAATTAGCGCATGAGCAACTCAACGACATTGTTTAAACACTGCGTTGAGCAGTGTGACACAACATTTAAATGGTGCGTTGAGTTATTGTGTTGACCTTCTCAATGCAACATACATGTTGGCCTCAGTCTGGGCGACCATGTTGCTGTCTTGGGCGCCACCCAACTAGGGCGCCCAGACCATATTTGGGGCGACAACCCATGTCTTTACATGTGAGACGAATGGAGATTTGCACCCAAAGGTTTAAGGGCATCAGATTTTCTAACCCCAAAAAATGGAAAAATTTACATTACTTTGACACCTGATACACAATTCAGTGATTCGACGGAATCCTAAAACCATGTTGGATCCAACAACTATGATTTGTTACAGTTTGTTAGGACTATTTTGAAATCGGGTTTTATTTCATTAAACCAAGAGAAGATAAAGATATGATACAGTCAAAAAATTCTCACTACTCTAATCACTACATATACCACGTCACTAGTCGGACTCATTCATGAATCAAAAGATAGCGGCGACGGTAATCCAGAACTCATCCACAAAATTCTCGAAATCCACCTTGGAAATTAATTTGCACACCATCTTGGTTCCCCTTCCAATGCGCGCATGCTGCCACTTCCTTAGTACACAAAACAACATATAAGATATTCCTAGTGGAATCATTGTTCTCATGTTGCCCTAACAGTGCCTCACAATCACTGTCATTATGTAAGACATGGTACACCCAGCATGATCGAACTTCGATTTGTGCCTGTACCACAAAACTAAAACAATTGTATCTTACTAAGTCTACTTTTGGTATAAATTAGATGTAATAAAGATATGAGCAATATGTTCTTCTCGACCAAAATGGCTCTCAAACTATCACCGATGTATGTTGGATTATATCTTACACCTCCGGTTGATCATTTACTTCCTCAAAATTTACGATCTTATAAAATAAAATCAACTTCATTTGTTAAATAATGTAACACATATAAATGTGGAGAATCACGTAGTCAGAAATCCTGATCTAACATGTTCAACTTCATGGCAAATGTATGAGATCCAAAATAATTCTCATATTCGGTAGTCTCGAGCTCAAAGGTCATCGACTTTTTTGAACGTGGTGAAATCATCAATCATGCAACAAGGTTATCGACTTTTTTCTTCATATCACCTGTGGTGATCAAACTCTCTAGCTAGTATAACATAGAAAACTCGAACACGTCCTAAAAAAATTGCCGCTACGTATTATGCACACCTATGTATACATTCCACACAATAAATCAAAACTTCAAATTTATACATTCGTCCATTTTACACACGTTCAAACAAAACTTCATATTTCTACTAAGAGATTCATTTGAAACCCGTTCAGACCCCTACAACATCCGTTCAGATTCATTATTTCACACACATTTAATCAAAACTTCAAATTCATACTAAGATATCCGTTCAGACCCCTACAACATCCACTACATGAAATTCGTGGACCACCAAATGAATAACCAGGGTCGGGTTATAACTTATAAGTAACCTCTAAAGAAGATGAGGGTGTGGGGAACAACATAAATTTTAAATTTGTACTAGAAGATTAGTTCGGAATGCAATGCATTATGGGATCAAGTGGATGAGTTTCATTATTAAAATGTTTTGCGACTTTCAATCAAAACTTCAAATTCATACTAAGGGATTCGTTCGAACCCTAATGGAATTGAGTAGTTGAGTTTCAAAGACCTTAAAAAAATAACCTGATAGAGTCGGTTTATTATGTCCCAATAGTAGATTCAGCGTCTGCTAAAAGTTTTTTAAATGGTGAATGACCTGCATCTTATCTACGATATAAAAATATCATTTTTATTTTTCTGTTTTGTAAAATTTATGTTTAATATTAATAAGATTAATATTAAAAAATATTATGTCAAATTTCGAATAAAAAAATTCACCGAAGTCAATTTATCCAATTATTCCAATTTTAATGATATTGTATATCATCTTTTTTTTGTATATCATCTTATTAGAGCAGTTTAATGGGTTATTTTGTTTTTGTTTTTGTTTCATCCGGTTTCTCACAAATACTATGCCACAGGATAAATCTGGGCAAGACACCACGTCATGTGGGGAAGATTTTATATAAATTAATTAGTAATAAATACAAAAAAAATGAGTAATAATTATAAAATAATTAGTCAAAATATAAAATAACTTTAACCCTTGTGTTTATAGCATTTAATCCTATGGTTTATATTTAATCCTTGAGTTTATAACATTTAAATAGGATTTTAGATTTTTACGACGGCGAAGCCGCCGTAATATTAATTTTAAAAAATAGCATTTAGCCCTTGAGTTTATAGCATTTAGCCCTTGGGTTTATAGCATTTAGCTATTGGGTTTATATTCTTCACTTGGATTTATAGGCTTTAAAACCCTTGTCCTGCAATGTCTTGTCCTGTGGTATAGAATTCCTTTGGGTTCCTTGTGTTTCCTGAGAACTCTCCCTTCCGCACAGGTGTTGAAAGATACGAACTTTACGGGGTTCGGATCAAATCTGGGAACATGGAACTAACAAATCTATAAATTTCTTTGGAAGAACAAGAATGCAGTTGAGGGGGAAGAACCTATCATTTTAGAAGAAACCCACTAACAAGAAGAAGCATGGCAAGCCAAGGGCAAGGTACAAACGAGTTGCAGAACGCTGCTCCACAATTTTCTGGCCAGTCCAAGGTACAACATTGTCGATTGAAAATTGTAGATCAATATCGAATATAATAGAACGAATCTAGGTTAATTGAGTACAATGAATATACCTTAACGTTGCGGAAGCTTGGTGGAGAACCGTAATTACCCGGACTGTAGAAATCACCGTTGAAAGAGGCTATGAAAAGTCTCTTTGATATTCACGAATCAAATTTCTTCCCCGGAGGATGATTAGGACGCAAACAGAGAAATCTTATGTTTCTAGTTCTCAACGTATGAGTAGAATAGAAGTGTATCTTTTCTCTAGGCCTAAGTGCCTTTATATAGAGAATTAGGTGGGCTTAGTGGGTAGTGAGCTTAGGTTAAGATTAATTAAACAAATTAATTAATATTAACATATATAAAGCCCAACAACTCTCACTCGGCCACAGAGACCGTAATATCCCATCTATTAGCACACTTATTCCCTTGGCACAATAGCCTAGGTTACGTCGTGCTATTAACATTTATT
>JAOYMZ010029917.1:0-16810 GCA_025802335.1 Pinguicula primuliflora | reverse complement strand
GGGGGTGGGGATAATTCGTAAAAAGTTCCTGGTTTATCTTTCGGAATAAAGATAACTGTACATAATCATATAGTGTGCCTTATTTTGGCAGGACAGAATCAGAAAATGAAGCAACGTTGGCAACCATGTTACGAGTGAGGTGTAAGTTTCTTGTTGTTATATCTATTTATAGAACAAGAGTGATCATAATTGCATTTTTCCAATTGTTTAACATCACAACAGAATATGAAAAGACTCACTCTGTTAATAAAAAGGCACAACACACGGAGATTATGAAAAGACTACACGTGCAGTCTATGAAAAGACTACACGCACAGTGTTAATGCAGACATATCTCTTCAGGAAATGGATTTAGGATTTAGAGTTTAGAGTTAGAGCCCGACTGAGATATCTGGCTTTACCACATATTGTCGTGCCTAGCCATCAGACGTGAATAAGACAACAAGGATGTTGTACTTAATACCGATTAGTTGGAGCATAAATGCCTCATCCAGGTTAACCACTAATGCGTCGTGGTTATATTGACTGTCGAGTTCTTTCCAACTTGGTTATTTGGGTATTTAATTATGGTTAAAATATTTGACAAAACTCTGATTGCCATGCTAAGTGAGTATTAGTGGACAAATATGCGTGTGAATACATTAGTTTTTATTGGATGTTAAGTCACTTGTCGGGTTGAAGATAATATTTTCAAGTAGATTAGAAACAAAGAGACTTTATTACATTCCTCGTAAGAGCAACATGTATTGAATGTGAATCAATCATACATTGTGCGTTTCACGGTTTATATAGACATTTCACCAAATTTAAACTGTGTAAAAGTGAGGAATTATATACCATGATTATGAGTTCATGCGTAATTAACAGATTGTGGTTGTCCAGTGTTATTTTTTAGGGCCTGACTGCGTTATCCGAGTTTACCACATATAGTCGCGCTCTTACCGTCAGACGTGCTTATAACATGATAGTTGAAGTACTAATGACTCTTCTACGATAACCACGATGGATCATTGTCTTGTCGATTGCTTTGAAGTGTTATCAAACCTGGATATTTATTAATTGTTTCTCTTCAAACCCCCTACACAGGTAATGAAGAGCATGACGCAAATGATGAGAAGGTTCATATGGTATAAAAGAGAAAACAAAGTAAGACCAATACACTAGACTAAGTGGAAGCACTTACGTCTTGATTTTAAAGAAGGTGGACTCATGCGTAAAGATCTGAAATGTATGAACACATCCTTAGTAGCCAAGTGGGGGTGGAGATTGTAGCAGAAAAACAACAGCTTACAGTCGAGAATAATCCAACATAAATATTTTCTTCCCACGGATCTGATGGCAGACTTAAGCTTGATCACAACACCGAATAAAATGTCTCGAGGTTGGACTGGTATCTGGGCAGAATCTGCACAACAATCATGGTTTGTGAACAACCCAAGCCTTCATGTGAGAGATGGATCAGCATTTCTCTTCTAGAGGACAAATTGGACAGCTGAAGGTTGCTTCGCAATATTATTGTATAGCCTGTACGGGCTATCTTTGAGCAAGAATGCAAGAGTGGTGGATGTAATGTCCAGAGAAGCTCAGGATCCTCAGCAGATAGCTTGGAACCTAAGCTTTAGGCTAGTGCTGTAAACGAACAAAGTCATTTGCGAACAAGCTCGTATTCAGCTCATTCATTCGGTTCGAAATTCTTAATGAGCTCGAGCTCGAACTTGAAATTATGTTTGTGAAAAGGCTTAATGAGCTTAAGCTTGTTCGCGAGCTGTAAATAATAATATATATTATAATAATAAATAAATAATATATAAAAAAAATACCAAAAAAAACTTCCTCACCCTACCTAATAGACCACAAATTTTCAGGTCTAGAATCGTACAACCTAATTAATAATTTTAAGTCCAGAATTCTAATCCTTACCATCCAAGTGTTGTGAATCAACGGTCACGATTACAATTCTGGACCTAATATCATTAATCTGGTTGTAAGATTCTGGACTATAAAATTTTTCCCTAATAGACCCTCCAAATTTCTTTATTACCCAGCTCACCTCAAATTTCTTTCTACCACTGCACTCGTGGGAGAAGATGGCCACCCTGCTTCAATATCTGTCTGCTCACCAGAGAAGAAGGAAGACAATTCACCATTCTAGCCTCTAAACACAAGGAACATGCTTGATACCCTACAGTACACCATTCACTAGATGCATTAAGTGTTTTGCCCTACAATTGAACGCGCCTTTCTTGATTTCTTTTTTGTGACATAGGATATGACCTTTTTTTCATGATCTCGCGAACGAGCTTATCCACGAGCTCGCGAACGAGCGAGCTCGTTAACGAGCTCATTAATGAGCTTGTTCGCCAGCTCGTTTGCGAACAGCTCGTAAACGTCCGCAAACCAAACTCAAACTCGAACTTTTATTTGTTAAGCCTAACGAACGAGCTCGAGCTCGAATCGAGCTCGAAAATGTCTCGTTCATTTGAGCTCGGTTCTCTTACAGCCTTACTTTAGGCAAAACTTGCATGACTCAAAACAACAGGCAACTTGGATCTGATACAAGGCTCGCTCAGCTAAAGGAACAGGCTCGTCAAATTGAGATAGATGCCTCAAAACCCAATAGATGGACATGGAAGCTATCTTCTACATGCACAAACATAGTGCATCTGCTTAAAAAGCCAACTTGGATCTGATGCAAGTTGGCGAACCTACTGGCCGTATTGAACTAGCATAGGGAAACTTGCCCCAAAGAGAATACAGAATTTTGCTAGGAGATTGTAAGATGGCAGAATAGCTACAACAGGCAACTTAGCCTAGAGAGGAGTAACTATACCACTGCAAGAATCCTTCTGTATAGGATGAGGGAATAATCTAGAAACGATCTCACATATGTTTGTGAGCTGTGAAAAGGCTCAAGAATTATGGAAGTCTATACACAACTAGTAAGGATCCTAGAGAACCAATGTATAGAGGTAGCAACTGCAATTGAGCATTTTTCAGTTCACATGAATAATAAAGAACTATGGAAAGCTGTAGAGGCAGAATCGACCGGATCTGGCAATACAACAAAGTAAACGTTAGCAACTGACAGAAAATTGAGAATATACAAAACTGAAAACAGCAATGTATATGTCAAATCCTGTCTCAGGAGAGCGCGGAAGCGTGTAGCTATCAAGATCTCAGGTGTAGAATGCTGGAAAACGAACGAGCCATCAGTTTGGCCTCGGTCAACCCTTGTTGACTGCAACAAAAACCGGATACAATCGGTTCAAAACGAAGGAAATGCAGCAAGGATCACAGATCCGGGGAGAAAACGGGTGAAGATCCGTGTAGGAACAAGAAAAATGGCTCAAAGAGTTTGGTGTAAAGCTAGGGTTTCGCGAGAGAGCGCCGCACAGAGAGTACAATCGACCGGATCTGGCAATACAACAAAGTAAATGTTAGCAACTAACAGAAAATTGAGAATATACAAAACTGAAAACAACAATGTATATGTCAAATCCTGTCTCAGAAGAGCGTGGAAGCATGTAGCTATCAAAATCTCAAGCGTAGAATGCCGGAAAACGAACGAGCCGTCAGTTTGGCCTCGATCAACCCTCGTTGACTGCAACAGAAACCGAATACAATCGGTTCAAAATGAAGGAAATGCAGCAAGGATCACAGATCCAGGGAGAAAATGGATGAAGATCCGTGTAGGAGCAAGAAAAATGGCTTAAAGAGTTCGGTGTAAAGCTAGGGTTTCGCGAGAGAGTGCCGCACAGAGAGTACACAAGTGAAGAGAGTGAAAAGTGAAGTGAAAAATGCTAAGTATCCCTTTTATACGTGTGCCCAGAAGCTTCGATAATCAGACGAGGGAAACGAGCCAAGATACAGGCTGTATCGATACAAACATGTATAAAGGTAAGATGGGCCAAGTCAACCAAGCTGAGGTACAGGTAAGTGGGTCAGTTGATGGGCCAAAGGGAAAAATAATTGGTGTGGCCCAAAGAAGAATACAAGTAGTGGTAATGGATTAATAAAAAAAGGGTAAATAGGAGATGGGCCGAGACAAAACAGGAGACCTAAAGAAGAAGATCAGTCCTAGAATCAATATCCAACTATTGAACCAGTATCCAAGGCTTCGAGGTCAACTGAGGTGTATTTCGAGGATGAGAATTTCAACCTCCAGGTTATGCTGAGCGTTACCCGGTTGACAATTCAATTTGAGTCATCATGAACCCGAAGAACCTGTAGAGACAGAATCAACCGGATCTAGCAATACAACAAAGTAAACGTTAGCAATTGACAGAAAATTGAGAATATACAAAACTGAAAACAACAATGTATATGTCAAATCCTGTCTCAGGAGAGCGCGGAAGCGTGTAACTATCAAGATCTCAAGCATAGAACGCCAGAAAACGAACGAGCCGTCAGTTTGGCCTCGGTCAACCCTCGTTGACTGCAACAGAAACCGAATACAATCGGTTCAAAATGAAGGAAATGCAGTAAGGATCACAAATCCGGGGAGAAAACGAATGAAGATCCGTGTAGGAGCAAGAAAAATGGCTTAAAGAGTTCAGTGTAAAGCTAGGGTTTCGCGAGAGAGTGTTGCACAGAGAGTACACAAGTGAAAAGAGTGAAAAGTGAAGTGAAAAATGCTAAGTATCCCTTTATACGTGTGCCCAGAAGCTTCGATAATCAGACGAGGAAAACGGGCCAAGATACAGGTTGTATCGATACAAACATGTATAAAGGTAAGATGGGCCAAGTCAACCAAGCTGAGGTACAGGTAAGTGGGTCAGCTGATGGGCCAAAGGGAAAAATAATAGGTGTGGCCCAAAGAAGAATACAAGTAGTGGTAATGGATTAATTAAAAAAAGGGTAAATAGGAGATGGGCCGAGACAAAACAGGAGGCCCAAAGAAGAAGATCAGGCCCAAAATCAATATCCAACTAATGAACCGGTATCCAAGGCTTCGAGGTCAACTGAGGTGTATTCCGAGGATGAGAATTTCAACCTCCAGGTTACGCTGAGCGTTACCCGGTTGACAATTCAATTTGAGTCATCATGAACCCGAAGATTTAGACTCTAGAAAATATTTACATCATCCGGCTATATCTTCGGGACTGTGAGTGTGAGTGAAGTGCACAAAACATAAACAGTGCATCGTGGGTGCAATTTAAACACACATAATTAAAATAGATAAAAGGATAGAAGCACTCTCTCATGGGCCTTGAATTGGGCTTTAATAATGGGCTGGATTATGAGGCCATACCCAACAAAAGCAGCTTTACAGGCAGGAGTGTGATGTCTCTCAAAGTAAAGATATGAAATTCACTTTGATGTGGAACTGGATGACCAAAGTACTTGACAACTAGAAGGGCATGTCCAAATACTTGTGAGATCATGACTACAAGCTAGAGACAAAAACTCTACCTCTCTAAGCTGGATCAGGAACTCAACCATATAAGACACACTATTTTGATCAAATCTATGTAAATCACAGATTATCTAGGAATGACCTCATGAAGGCGGTTTTGATCTACATGTACATATCACTTCCTCTAGAATAAAATCTTTTTACTATCCAACAAAAGTTGCTCAAAGTCCACGCTCAAACTGCAGCATATTGGTCAAGTCTTCACAAATATCAAAGACTGATCAAGTTTGTAATAAAACCTTTATAACCTTATTGTGGTTGTTTATTATGGAATAATGATAAACATCCAACAAAAATTGTCCAATAAATTTGAATGGTGAATTGAATTGACCAGTAAGTTAAAAAGTCCATATAATCTAAATTCTTAACTCTAAATGGTATAAGTTGTATTGTAATTCCATTGAATATATTATCGACAATGTAATAGCATACATCCGGTGATGAATGCTATATCACTTTTAATTAGCTCACCATACAATTGGGGTGTCATATCCCTTAGTGTTTCTTATGATATGGCTAGACAATCAAATTCAACTAGCTCAAATAATTATACGAGTGGCTTTCCATGTAAAAGTCAAATGTTAACTATTATTAACTACATAAAAAATAGGGTCTAAGAGGAGTTGGGTTAGTGACTCTAAAAGTGACAGTTGCATTCAAAGGTCATTAGTTCAAATCCCCTACATGAGTCTGTCACATATGACTTGTCAAGTGTGATATGTGGTTTACCTTTCTATCATGATTTGCAGACTATTACGACAGAACGTTGAATTTAAATAGCATGATAGTGTTCGCTACTAATAAAACACTATAAAAAAATAGGCTAGGAACGTCTTTTCTATCCCCTTGAACCGGTGTAGTTTTGTAGGCCTTTTGGGGATTCACTTTTATTACTTTTCTTGTCATTTAATCACTTTTCATGAAGATGGTTTAAATTCAACCCAAATCCTTGGCAATTTGGTAGAAATACTTGCATTTATTGCCAGTGGATTGGATTGGAAAAAATTCAATTCAAACCCCCAAGCAGAACCCAGTGACTTAAATGAGTAGTTGGTCTAGTGGTTCTAAGATTCATGATTGTACTGAAAGGTTCATAAGTTCAAATTCCCTGAACGACAAGAGTCTGTAACATATAACTTGCCAAGTGTACCTTAAGATATTGAATTAACCTCATTTGATAGAGTTCACTAAATTATAAAAAAAAATTAGAAGGAACCTTTCTCAGGCCTCAGTAATGGCACCAACCCAGCCTTGCAGACTGCAACATTTTACCCTTCCAAGAATCCCATCCTGTACGACCGATTCTGCTACACTGCATCATCCCACGACTCATCTCACATCTGGTTGGATTACCCAATACACACTGATGTGTTGACGAGCGACAAATTGGGCAGAGCATTCAAGAGTCTGAACCAACCCCCTCTACGTGCTTCTGTCTCAGACCCTTTTTTCTCCTTTTCTGCAGTGTCCAGTGGTGCATGCAACTCGAAACCCCTAAAACCAATAGATCTTCCTCATCAGTCATTAAAACCCCACAACTGTATTCTTTACTTTTACTCCCCTTTCTGGTCTTCCCTTCTGAAATTGCCATAAATGTTGCTGACAGAGAATCCAGAGATCAAACTTCATCATCAACTAATTATTTGACTTAATCGATTGGTTTTGTATTTGACATTTTCATGGTCCTCTGCCTCTGTCTTGTACCCCAACTATAAATACTCATCAGCCCACTACTGCTCAAGCGTACACGAGAAAAGATACAGAGAAAAATCTCGTTCTTTCACTTGTTACAAAATGGATGTGAGCTCTCCTTCTCAATCTCAACCTCATTCTATTTATGTTTTTATCATCCTCTTTCATATAAGCTACTACAGCATTGAAACTGAACTTTACTGCATGTCTGTATACTCCGTAGCAGGATATTTACTGGGGGAAGAAGAACAGTATTCCGCCATTCGGGTGGTGGTATTCAGACGACAAGTTCCCTCCCACGCAGAGCTTCAACTCCGAATGGATCCGGCGTGGCTACTTGGAAAATACTGATCTGTGCTTGTATGAGAATGGCAGGATTGCTCCTGCCGTCATTTTGGTACCCCGGCGGAGAGTAAGGACACCCACCAAAACTCACAAGATTAGTGTTACCTTTTGTATTGCTTGATATGCACCCATTGTATATTTTAGCTGCAGGGATATTATCCAGGTCAGAAGGAAGTAAAGAGACAGAGATGGGCGGCGCGGGAACCGGCGCCGGAGATATGTGATTGTAAGAAGATGAAACCAAATATCGAAGTGAATCCTGGAAAACGCAGAGTGGCACCAAAAGCTGTGGATGAAGATCTATACAAAATATCACCAAATCTGATGCGTAATACTAATACACAAGCAAAAAGGGTACGCGGCCAAACATGTCATTTCCTAGGTTTCTACATTTAGAATGGCTTTTTGCAACACATAACAGTACAAGGTAGAATATTTCACTCTGCTTTCCTGTGTTACTTATGCAGAAGGGGGCAAACTGGTTTATCTTCTCAAGCTGCCTACACCCAAGATGCATCTAGTGAAGTAGGAAGAAAACAAAACAAAAGAGTTCAACATCTGTCATGGCTTTTGGTAGTTATCATGAGATAGTAGAGAGTATGTAGTGTAAGGCATAAGGGCACTATAGATTTTACTCCTCCGCGTTAGTTAACTATGGATACCAGTTCTATCACTGGAACATTATTATGACATATATCATGTATGCTTTCTGTAATTCATAAATTAGAGTCCAGCACAAATGAACGGCTTAAAGAGAGATTTCACTTAGCTTACTGCAGCCTATAGTTGATGTAGTGAGTCGCACTAGACTCGTGCACCAGTAAGATATTCCTCAGTCTTTCTTGCTCTTACAGCATGAGCTGTTCCATAACCACCAAATGCCAGTCGAACTCTGTTTAAGTAAAATCCCTCTACTACCACAGAGAAATATCAGCAAAGAATGATGCATTTAAGTAGGGCAACGCATTCCAAAGAGGTCCTGGCTGTTGAAAAACAACCCTCATGTATGCAAAGATGCTGAAACTTCAGTTTATACCAACAGATTGCATCTTGAATTCCTTCAGTGTGCAGGGTACTCGAATCTGAACTTTGAACAATGAGCTATCGAAGTTTCGGGAAGAAGATGTTTTTTTCCTCACTCTTTATTCTCAGTCTTACATATCTTATATATACATACTCTTGAAAAAAACCCAGCACGAGTGGCCCAATCATTCCTAACCATGAAACAAACTACACGGCCCAAAACCACTCTAATTACCCAAAGGAAAAAAGAACACAACAGAACGAAGAAAACAGAATACTCTGCACTGCTCAAACTCTCTTCTTGCTGCCTTCAATCTTTTCTAGCTGCGTGCTTTGATTTTCACATTCTTCAACTGAGATTCCAGCACTCTCAACATACCCCCCGCAAGATGGAGCAACGGGTGATAAGCCCAAGCCCATCTTGGAAAGTAAGTGCTGGAAAGGACCCAACGGCAATGCTTTAGTAAATAAATCCGCAAGTTGGTGTGCTGTCAGGAGATACAGCAGACGAATGAACCCAGCCTTGTAGTGGTCCCGAATCAAATGACAATCCATCTCTATATGCTTTGTTCGTTCATGGAATACCGGGTTGGCAACAAAATGCATCGCCGCTTGATTATCACAATGAACTGGAATGGGTAATGACAATGGAACCTTGAGCTCTTGCAGTAGGAATGACAGCCATTTCAATTCACACACAGTGCTTGCTAAACTCCGGTACTCAGCTTCTGCAGAGGATCGAGAAACCACAGACTGCTTCTTAGTTTTCCAGGAAACGGTTGCGCTGCCAAGCTTGATCAGGAATCCCGTGAGAGATCATCTAGAATCTGGGCATGCACCCCAGTCCGAATCCGAGAAAGCTGCTAGCTGCAGCTAATTGGACTGAGGAAAATAAAGTCCTAACTCAGGACATCCTTTCAAATATTTCAACACATGTAAAGCGATGGCCCAATGGGACTCACGTGGAGCATTCATAAACTGGCTTAACTGTTGTGTGGCGTGGCTGATATCCGACCTGGTGAAGTTCAAGTAGAGTAAATGACCAACTAAGCTACGATATCTTGTTGGATCAGAGAATAAAGGCGATGTATCTTGAACTGTCATCTTAGTACCAGGCGGCAAAGGAGTTGAAGTAGGCCTCGCATTCTCAAGGCCAGCATCTGATATCATATCTAGAACATATCTTCTTTGAGTAACATACATTCCTTGCAACGATGTAAATAACTCGACACCTAAATAATATGTTGCATCACCCAAGTCCTTGATGCTAAATTTTTCGTCAAGGAAGGCCTTAACTCGATCTGCCTCTGTAAAGGAATCCCCTGTGAGCAACACATCATCAACGTAGACTAAAAGTGCCAGAAAACAACCTGGTCTATCGAGAATAAATAAGCAATGATCATAGCTGGACTGTGCAAATCCATAACTGAGGAGACTACTTGTAAGCTCCTTATTCCATTGCCGGGATAATTGTTTTAATCCATAGATTGAACGCTTCAAACGGTAAACCTGATCCGGTGAAGCCGCAGAATATCCAGGAGGGGGATCCATATAAATCTCTTCATCCAAATGGCCATGTAAAAATTCATTGTTAATGTCCAACTGCATAATTCTCCACTTCTTTTGCAGAGCAACTGCAAGTAAGATCCTGACTGTTGTGTGCTTCGCCATGGGAGAAAACTGTCATGATAATGTATTTCCTCAATCTGGTTGTATCTGTTGATTTGTGAATATGTAAAGAGACACGGAATTTACGTGGTTCGGGAGGAATCCCTACTCCATGGGAGAGATCTTGTTCTCCGTTCTTTTCTTATGTTTTTCATTGTACACATTACATGTATATATATAGGCAATTACATAAGAAGGTAGTTCCCGAGATTATGGTAATCCCGGGAAATCAGGGGGAGATTTGGGATATTACCAAATCTACCCTTATTTCTCAATCCTTTCCTTTCCAACAGTATCCTTTGGCAACTAAGCGCGCCTTATATCGAGATATGCTGCCATCAGGATTACGTTTAGTCTTATAAACCCATTTACATCCTACCGTTCGTTTACCTGGAGGCAGGGTGGTGAGCTGCCAGGTTTGGTTTAGCTCAAGAGCCTTCAATTCCTTCTTCATAGCTTCAACCCAATGTGGGTGATGTTTAGCTTCAGAATAAGAATAAGGATCCTATGGGACTGCGTCGGAAAAGAAACAGGACATCACTAGAGAAAGACTTGAGATATAATAATCCGAGTGCCACTTTGGACTCGTTCTATTCCTGGTACTCCATCTTAGTGTTGGTTCTACTTCGGATGAAGTGTGGGAAGATGTCTAATCAGCCATATTCAATGAATCTGATTCATGGAATGACTGCTCACTAGGAAGAGGCAGTGAATCTTCTGCATTGTGCTGTGTCTTGGTCTCTAATTTATCATGCATGGGACATTCTACCTCTTTATTCTGCTCAGGAGCTGAAGGTAAATAAATATGAGGGCTGCTGCCAGAGTTTGGAGCTGCAGGAACTTCTTGCACACCTCTAGCAGCATCACCCTGAGGCGTTCGAGTCAAGGCATGATCCTTGAAAGGAAAAACATCTTCATAAAAGACAACGTCTCGGGCTAGTAGTATTTTTTTTGTCTCCAGATTATACACTTTGTAGCCTTTACTTACCCCAGAGTAACCAACAAATATCGCCTTGAAAGATCAGGGTTATAACTTGTTCTGATGAGGTGTTGTCACCTTGCAATAACAAAGGCATCCAAACACTCGTAATATGCTCAAATCTGCTGGTCTACCGAAGAGCATCTCGTGAGGACTCATCCATCCCAGCAATGAAGAGGGCAACCTATTAATAATATAAACCGCAGTGAGAACGGCCTCTCCCCAGAACTTCTTGGGCAGATTAGCCTGAAACAATAACGCTCGAGTTACCTCCATTATATATCGATGCTTCCTCTCTACAATACCATTTTGTTGCGGTGTATAAGGCAGACTTTTTTGGTGAATAATAACTCTTAGAGAAAACATAGAAGCACACATATTATTACTAAACTCTGTCCCATTATCTGTTCGAATAATTTTCACAGCTCGTCCGAACTGATTATCTATCAGATGTAAGAAATGCTTGATTGTCTCACCAACTTCACCCTTTGATTTCAGCAAGTATAACCAGGTTGCTCTACTATAATCGTCAACCACAGTCAAAAAATATATAGCTCCGTTCAATGCAGGGACGGAATAAGGCCCCCATACATCCATATGCACCAACTCAAATGCCGACTGTGTGCATTTGACATGTTTAGGAAACGATCCACGAGCATACTTAGCCTTATGGCAAGTCTCACAAAGTTTAGCAGGTTTTGAATTATCATCAACGAGAGACAATCATTTGATTACATTAGATGAAGCATGCCCCAAACGCTCATGCCACAGGGAATAAGCAACATTAGCAGACGAAAGTCCAGACTTAACATCAGTTGCTGGATTACAAAAATTAGAGCTCAAAACAGACATCTTGGGCATCATTGAGGACTCTCTGTACGGCTGAAGTGAAGTCCCCCTGTTGGATATAATAGAAAAACTTACCTTGTCCAAGATATAAAGTCCCAAAAAAGCCTTCCCTATGGCTACAACTTCATGAGTCTTCTGGTCCTGCAGAAGACAGTATGTTGGAAAAAGAGTAAAGTACGTGTGTGAATTTATCAGTAGGCTTGAAACTGACAAGAGATTAAATTTGAAAGCAGGGACATATAGCACATTATCCAGAATAAGTTTAGAGCTAAAGAACTTCTTCCCGATGCTCTCGACATGAGCCATATCTCTGTTGGCCTGCTTGACCTTCAAAAAGTTTCTGGCAGATTGTATAATATGCAGCTGACTTAAGTCATTAGTCATATGACAGGATGCTCCTGTATCTATTATCCAATCGTTTGATGTGAGCATGCTAGAGACAACTAATGCACGGAGGAAGAACATTTTACTTGTGTACTGGAGATCATCAGAAATTGTGGCTGAACTTTTGTTAGCAGCTTTGAGGGCCCGACTCACTTCCTGTCTCACCATTTCAGCCATGACATAATGATAAGGTTCATCCTCTGCAGAATGTGGCATAGCAGCGTGAGCATAGTGGCTTGAGATCTTCTTGCCTTTCCCTTTCACCTTAAAACAGTTTTTAATGGAATGACCCTTCATGTTGCAGTGATCGCAAAGTCTGCAACTTATAACACTCCTGAATTGTGTGGCCTGGGATATGGCAGTGATCACATCTCACTTCAGCACGTTTTTCTGCAACGTATGGCATCATATTGAGCTTTGGATTTCCTTTAATCATGCCTGCAGGACCTCTGAGATTCCCAAACTCTTTTGCTAGTAATGCCCCTTGGTCATTGAATCCGGGTGAATAGGTTCTCTCCTCCTTCTGACTTTCAATCACCAAGGTTGTGGAGTAAGCACTGTTAAGCGAAGGCAAAGGATTAATAGCCATAATCTGAGACACTGTCTGCTCATATTCAGGACCCAGTCCAAACAAGAATTTCATCACCCGTTCCTCTTCATCAATTGGCACAGTTTCACCACATTTACACTTTGGCATCGGCCTGACGAAATCAAGCTCATCCCACAGCCCTTTGAGTTTGTTAAAATATGCAGTTACTGATCCGCTTCCTTGCTTCAGCTCATATATATCCCATCTGATCTTATAGACCATTGGACCATTGTATCCCCCAAGGCGCTCCCTGAGTTCCTTCCAATGAGTTCTTGCACAGGAGGTGGTTCCTGCACCTCATTTATGAGCGCAAGCTTCCTCTTAACACCGAGTGCCATCTTCACAGCTCGTGCCCAAGAGTGATAATTTTTTGTATTTAAAAGCATTAAGGTCAGCTTCATACCAGGATCATCTAAATCCCTCACGAGAATTC
Organism: Pinguicula primuliflora; assembly: GCA_025802335.1. Lineage (NCBI taxonomy): Eukaryota > Viridiplantae > Streptophyta > Magnoliopsida > Lamiales > Lentibulariaceae > Pinguicula > Pinguicula primuliflora. Next base: position 3,432 of record JAOYMZ010029917.1, on the reverse strand, counting down.
CTGGCTTCTTACCAATGTTTGCTACAACCTGGGCATTCTTAGAGCCCTCAACTTTATCTCCAGTCTTATCCATTCCAGACATTAGGAAAAATCGAATCTTGCAGCGAAATATGAAGAATAGAAGGGTTTGGCAAAGAAATCATGAAACTTACCGTGAATCTACCATCCTCGCTCCGATACCATGTTGAAAAACAACCCTCATGTATGCAAAGATGCTGAAACTTCAGTTTATACCAACAGTTGCATCTTGAATTCCTTCAATGTGCAAGGTACCCGAATTTGAACTTTGAACAATGACCTATCGAAGTTTCGGGAAGAAGATGTTTTTTTCCTCTTACTTTATTCTCAGTCTTACATGTCTTATATATACATACTCTTGAAAAAAAACCGCACGAGTGGCCCAATCATTCCTAACCATGAAACAAACTACACGGCCCAAAACCACTCTAATTATCCAAAGGAAAAAAGAACACAACAGAATGAAGAAAACAGAATACTCTGCACTGCTCAAACTCTCGTCTTGCTGCCTTCAATCTTTTCCAGCTGCGTGCTTTGATCTTCACATTCTTCAACTGAGATTCCAGCACTCTCAACACTGGCACAACACGGTAAGTTTCAAAGAACAATCTTGAATCATTTTAGACTGAACTGTAGTCACTTACTGGTTCTGTAAAAGAATGTTGTTACTCAAAATTACTGCTTTGTAGTCTAGAGGTGGTTCGTTTAGGAAGGCAGTGTTTGCAACTGCTTTTGCAAGCTGTTTATGGATGTTGAATCGCAGCTTTATTTTTTGGAGTGTTTGCAAAATCTGTTCCTGCTTCTACTTTAGCGATTTAAACGCAATTTTAAGCCATGATCCAAAAGCAGAGGAGGAGATGCTTCTGCGATTGAAAAGCAGGAGGTGGTATTTTTGAAAATAAACAAAATACATATGTAAGACCAGATTACCCTTAAAAATTATTTATATGATTAAAATATATCATTCTAATCGAATTATAAGGGTAAAATTGAACTTTCCTTTTATAAATATAAGATAAGCTAAAAATATTTGCAAACACTACTATTTGATTTTTTCTGTAGCATTACAGTTTTCGCAAACACTCAACATTTTTTACAAATCACTTTTTTTTAATTTTCTCCAATGAAAAGTGCATTGCAAAAGTAGAAGCATTTGTTTTTTTTAAGTAGAAGCATTTGTGCAAAAGTAGAAGCATTTGCAAACACACACTTAGTGACTAATAAGGTTTTTAGTAGTTTCAATCAGCACATTTGATCATGTCTAATTTAGAGAGTCCTGAGACTTAGTGCAGGTTCGACATATCGGTCGAGAGAATTTCGAAAATCAAAGAGTAGACAGAATATTCTTTCTATTTATTTATCAAAAAAATAAAATATATTTCAATAATGATATGTGCATGAAAGGAATCACACGAATTTCCACTTAAATGACGACGTTATAATTTTATTAAACGCAACAAACGAATATGGATCGTGAAGGATACACACAGCTGGTGGCAAAAAATTGAATATGAAGCTCTACCATCCTACTGTACTCACAATCTGAAACAAGGGCACAGGATAGAGGAATGCAGAATCTTAAACCCATCTCTTGCTCCTCCACAACCTGCCAATAAATCGGACAAACTTGTGAAGGGTCAGGCCAAGGGCAAAGCTGTGATGGAATACCGACCAATTTCTAAACCTGAAGTACAAGTGAATGAAGCATCAAGTAGTAAACAGCAGGAGGCTGATACGGAGGCTGAAATACAGGAAGTACTTCCTGAAGGAATTAAGGTGCTGGAAAAAATAGTGAGTCAGGACCTCCCAATTGCTGCACGAGCAATTGTAAAATCAGCTCAAGAAGTTATGGAGTCCTTGGTCAGGCCACAAAAGGCATTGGGTCTGCATCCACCAGGAGCGGTCACAAAACCAAATGAAGAACAGCTCAGCTCAGAGAATGAGGCCGGAAAAGAAATACAGCACTCGGAGCATTCTGGTCACTTGACTCTGCAAGAGAAATGCACCCAGGATCGTCTGGCAGGTAAGTCTCCTACCCCTAAACATAAAGTGACGCATATTACTGATTTTTTCAAGCCAAGTACAACGTCTAACTTTCCTAACAAGGTTGCTTGCTCTAACAAGAGGAACATAGAAAATAAAACAATTAGTCTTTCTACAGAATAGACTCCACTCAAGGAAAGATCGGACATAGAATTAAACATACCAGTAGGTGGGAATAACTTTGACTTCCAAATTCCTAAAAGACTGGCTAATTCAAGGAAATTCAGCCCCCCTGTAGCCAATAATAAGTTAGGAAATGCATGTACCCCAATTAGACTAACTCCAAACTCATTTGCTGCACTAGACTTTTCAGATGAGGATTCTGAAACTAGAACAATAATAGGGTCTCTCAAAAGTTGCCCAAATAACAACTGCTGGTGCCATACTAATTGATATAGAACAAGAACAGACATGCCTCGCTGATTGATCATGTTCCTGCTTTTAATTGTCATGCTGATTTATCCGCCTTATTGTCTTATGTTCCTGTTATTAATCCTACTGTTCATATTAACTCTTTGATGGAAAGGCTACACCTAAGGGCATTAACTCAAATACCCTAGTAGCAGAATCCAAAGGCAACCTAATTGTGGACATACCATCTCCCAAAATCGATTTGGTCCTCTCCCAAAGTACAAATCCAAACTCTGTAAGTACTAATTCTCCCAAATCCTACAGCCAGACTGTGAGGAGTATCTCTATAACATCTAGCGAAGGTGAAAACACTCCCTTCAGTAAACTCTTACTCAACCAGTCCCAATCCATAGAGACTGTCATTAGATACTTAGATGAGGAATATGAACAAGAAAAAATCCGAAGAATAGGTAATAGCAGACCCCAATTCTCAGTAACTCCTGTCCCCCCTATTCCAGTTCTCCACAGCCTCCCTTCACATCACTCTCCAGGTTTTTGGAGAGCCTCTGATGAAGAGGCCTCTGAAGACTCAGAGGAAGAAGACGTTCAAGAGCCCCCTAGGATCATCCAAACGAGGCAAACTACCAAGGCTCAAACAAAGAAAACCAAAGGTAGGCACCCTAACTCGCAGAAAACAAAATACTCAAATGATATAGCACCCAAACCAAACAAAACAAGAAACAAAAATGAGTAGAGCATTATACTGGAATCTTAGGGGTGAAGGGAACCCAACAACACTAGCTAGGCTTCATAGACTTCTTAGGATCCATACCATTGATCTGCTAATAATTAGTGAACCGAAAATACCACAAACATGGCTAAACATCATAATAAAAAAAAGCTACATTTTAATGCAGGAATTTCAAATGCTACAGGAACTATCTGTTAAGGATTGACCATGTAAATAAGGAAGGGATAATTATAAATCCCTTCCTTATATCAAATCCTTCCTTATATCAA